>BPLQ01009917.1:600000-837753 GCA_021605075.1 Caerostris darwini
TTCACTAGCAATGCAAATCTGTGAGATATAATGTCATTAATGATTGGAAATTATTGTAATTAACATAGTCCTAAATCTGCATGGGTAAAAAATAGAAAGCCTGGGCTTCTGTTTAACCAATATCCTGTTTTTATACTTTCCTTTATACATCCTAATTTGATGGGATAATAACACTGGGGTTTTATTTAACAAATAATAATACTTCAACACAATTCTGGATAACAACTGTGGGAACTTATTATTATGTTCAAAATGATAAAAATACATAAAAATCTTTGTAATAAGTGAACATTTAAGTTGACCAAAAATTGTGTAGATAATTATCTTTCTGTAAATAATAAAAATAATAACTTGGTTAATTATGATGTCACAGCATGGAATGTGCCTAAAAACAACCATTTACACATACCAATGAAAACAATATTTTTCTGCAGTTGTTCAATTTTTCTACTAATATTTATTTAAGATTTATCATTAGAATTCTTCAATCAGGGATTTGGTTAAATGAAAACCCCGAAGCTCACCAAATAAAGCAAATGGTCCCTATATTGCCCATAATTTTGCTTTAAAAACTATGTTGTTTTTGTTTTCGAATGTCAGACACTTTTACCATTTGTCATTCGCCACTAGAGATGAATACATGCAGCAGATCCAACATTATACAGGATGCATTACAAGAAGTGCTTTGTGCAATGCATTTGTAATGTGTCGCCACAATTTAGAATAAAAATATTCAAGAATGGTTTCTTTGGAATGTACAATCATTGTACCAGAAGGAAAAAGATTTCATTCTATATGTATATCGTACCTATTGAATTTTGAATCCGAACTTCCGAAAAGTCAACGCGATATCTACAGGCTACACGATATCTACAGCTACAATTAAAAAAATAAACTATCAATAACAATAATCAGAAAAACTGTCATAATTGCGACGAAATTTGAAAAAAAAAAGGTTCTTTTTAAAAGGCAGTTTTATTCAATAAAAGAAAAATATTTAATGCTAAATGTAAAACGTAAAACTTACGAAATTCAAAGTAAAACGACCTTTGTCATAAAACTTAAGTACTAAAAAAAGTAGAAAGGAAATAATGGTCTCCTCTAAATCGTTCCTGGAATTCCAGAATGAGTATAAATACTCGTTTCTGAGATTTAAAGGGATTGGCTTCTGAAAGATCTCTTTCTTATCCTGGGGGAAATAGATAATACCTTTTTCGGAAACAAGATCTAAGTCACATGTTGGAGATCACTGAGGAATTTAGTCTTTCTTTATTATTTGTTTCAGCTTCAATTTTCTCGTTGATGCATTTTACAGAAAGAAATGTTCTCACAATATATTTTATACGTTAATGTGCCGTTAATAGGAGTAATGTATAAACAATATATAATTTAAACATTAGATATTTTTAGTTACTTTCTGAAGACATATTTCAACGGTAATTCTTTTTTTATAGTGAGTCTAACTCTTGATCTAGTGAACACTATATCATCGCTTTTATAACAAATTTTATATAAAAATAGTGTATTTGAATGTTAGAAAAATATACAGAATGTCTCAGTATTGCAGTTTCAAACTTCTGAGAGACGTAATGTGGACCTAGACAACTCAGAATCACACAAAAAGGCTGAGGCTTTTCGCAAATATTCTTCGTTCAAAATACTAGCGCGGAAGTAGTAAGATGGCTGATCATACAAATGCGTATTTAGAGGATATGTATATAGCTTACGGAGTTGTGGAATGAAACAAACTAGTCCCTTAGTGCTTGTATGTGCAACGACATATGAAGCGTATTTCCAGTAATAGTTTTCTTATACTTCCGTAGAATTGACAATGAGTCGGAGACGAATGGTATGCGCTTTATATAGTACTAGAACTGGTTCAGGAAATCAAAATAAAAGTTGCAAGTTCCAATACGCGAGTTGTACAGCACCGTGTCAGGATGGCTTTCTGTTGAATTCTGGGAATTTACATAGAAAAAATATGCATTCTTAATTCACTTTTGTAAATTTTGACCTTGTAATACACATTGATTTATAAATTGCATATTTAGTTACGTAGTGTCCTTTTATTCCTGGTGTTTTCTGTCAGGAGAGTGTTTCCCACCCTGTGTTTCTGTGAGATTACCAGTCTTACCTTATTGTATCCTACCCCACCTACGAGTTTGTAAGCTTAGTGCTGAGACATTCTGCATAACAAAATTAAATTCAGGAAGCACTCATTATATTCCTTTCAACTTCAGTACAGCATCAAAATGTGGCATTAAAGCCTATGTACTGATTATGAATATTGACTGAAGACGCCCGTTTTAAATACTATCAAAATGTTTATTGTCCTTTGATTAAAACAGAAGTTCAAGTGAATATGGACATCTTAAATATTTAAGATATAAGCAGCATGATATTTCATGTTGAGGTAGTTGCTATGACTTTGCCATTCAAGTATTATCATTTGAGTTGGATGAGGTACCTCTCATGATGTAGGGATACTATTTTTGGTTCAACATAAAACTAACAATTTTTTTGTTTGTCTGCATTATACCCGAAGAAACTTACAAGTGTGTTAGTTCTTTTGATGATATTTTTGTTCATTTTCATAATAAAATATAAACAAGATTTTTGCCTCTTTGAGTTACGGATACCATCACAATATGACAATAAGAACTTATTATTACAATACCCATACATAGTAGACTTGCCTTTGGAGGTTTAAACTGCTTTGGAAAGTTTTCGCGATTATCTATGTACTTGCATTATTATCACAACACATATATGTTCCTCTCATATTCTGCTGATTATTTCTTAAATACTATGCTCATATAATCAATTAAACATTACGAATCTTAAAGGAAATACTTAAAAATTCTCAGCAGATACTTTATACAGAAAAATTATAATACACCAATAACATAACTTATTTGATAAGATAAGTTGTTTCCGAGTACCGGGCACCTACTTGAGTCCCTTGAGAACTGCCACTAAAACAGCATATACGAAGACAATTTACCATTAATAAGGGCCTACTATGCAGGACATTGCACCATCACAACTTTGAAAGAGCAACTCCTGGAAAGTGAGACATCCTCCTCCATCAGGAAGTCTTCGCAGTGTAAAGAACTTGCCAACCCAAGTATTTGTGTCCATCCCCAATATAGACAACATATTCTATTAGACTTCCTTTATTAGATTTTGGACTTGGCTTCCCAACTTTTAAGTACTTAGTGCGCAGGAAAAAAAGTACGGTAAAAGAGTTTTAATTTGCTGATGACCTTATTCATAACTCATGTAACTAAACTCACTTTCCTTTTTAGCACACTGAAGGATAGCGTGCTGTGCGTGGACAACCACATGAAACACTGCTTCACCCCAACGCAGAGGAAGGTGTTCAACCATGTGGTAGCTGGAGCCAGACAGGTGCTAAAGGAGCTCTGCGTACCGGGAACGATACAGGAAGGCAAGTCTCTGCACTGGTTCTACTTTAAGTGTTATATATTTCCATTTTATTCGTATTATTCAATTTTATTTCGCATTTTAATTTTATACAATTTAAGCAGTCTTCTACTAGGCATTAGAACAATAACTCAATTATCAATTAATTTTGTGTTTCTTCCATAAAATCATGTCAGTGAACAGTCTTGATTTTTTTTTCAGTAAAGAAAATTTAAGAATGTCGTATTTTATATTTTTTATATATTATCTTCCCTCTTTTGACTTTCATTAAAAAGTTTTTTTATTTTTATTTATTTAATATCATTTAGCATTCCTTTTATTACAAGAGAAATTTTTTTTTCAATAATAAATCTAGAATTTTTTTTTTTTTTTTTTTTTTTTCATTTTGTACATTGCCTACATTTTCAGATGTTGATTTAACTTCATCATCTTTTGAAAAAGATCTGTTAAAAATGAATTTTTATATTTGATTATATAATTTTTATCATGAGAAATATTTATCATACTAACAAATTTTAAGTGTTACTAAAAATAATAGTATTTTGCAGTTTTAGTACTTGAGGTAAAGTATCACATTTTAACAATGACTGCTTGTATTTAAGCCAAACACAAAAAAAAAAAAACATTAAACAAATCGTTGTAAAATTTCAAGAAGAAATTCCTGCAGCAAATTCTTGACCGCTGAAGCATTAACAAATCTGAAATGTGCCCTTTCAGCGTATCTGAAGCACGCGCCCTGCTTCAAAAACGTCTCCCTGGCCGAAGACAAATGCGCGCCCAAGTACCGGTACCTCATGGAGCTGTCGGAGAACGTCAACCAGCGGCAGAACGTGGACGACGGGCTGAGGGAGTCATGCTGGTGAGTCCTTCCACCACCCCTTCTTGGTCCCCTAACTCGATTTGTCACCCCCTAAATAAAAGGCAGTGTCCGTCACACATCGGGTTAAGTCCTTATTGGGACTTTGGTCGAATAACAAATAGTGTGCATAGGGAATGAGATGGGTAGGATGGACATAGGAACTGTTCAAGGTGATAGAATAAAGTATTTTTGAAACAAATGCGAGAAAATTTAATAAGAATGAATATCTTAAATACCTGACGATCTGCCCAAACATCTGCAAGACTATTTATGAATTATATTATTATTATTTAACTGTTCATTTACTAATTATCTGCTTTTTATATGATATTTGCCTGTTTTTTCTGTATTCGTGGCCTATTATGCGTTCGTGACAGTTACTTGCAAGACAATGCATTTAGTTCTGTCTGTTAAAGAATTGAACTAGACTTCATGTGAAGGGGAAGGATTGTTGACAAATTGAACTTCACTTTTGACTGCATGTCTCCTATTGACAATTTGCGTCCAGGTTTGAGTTTTCCATATTTTCCTCAATAAAACAGTACACCAAGGCATACACAAGTTATACAAGTTACATAATACAAGTACATAATATAAGTTATACAAGTGGCATATAGAAGTTATTCCTGCAATTCCTACTGGAAACCAATATGCTTCCTTTTTCTGTCTTGTAGAAGTTCCAACATGCCTCCCCAGGCAATTTTTAATTTGCCATAATAACTGCTTTATAAATGACAAATCACAACGACATGCTATAATTAAATTAAATTCTAATTAGGATTTTTAATATAATGTGAAATAATAACCATGAATCGTAAGATATGACAAAACTCCTTGTATCTAAAAAGAAAAGAAAAGCTCATTATTTCCAATATCTAGCATTGCATCCAAATATTATATACAGCACAGAAAGTTACATTCAAAGTAAACGCGGATTTTTTAACATTTTTTTTAAAGGAATGGACTTGTAGTCAAACTTACCTTATGAGCATCCTTAAGAATTACAATAAGAATACCTTCATGCAGAAGTAATATGAAATTATGAGCCCTACACAAAATACTTAAGTTTCTTGTTTTCAGTCTTCAAATTTAGGGAGCAGGATTAGATAATTAAAACAGCAAAGAAAGTTTGCTGTAAAAAAATTCATAAGACATGATTTCAGAACAGTTGATATCAAATATTTAGTTTGATTACCATTTACAAAAAAAAAAAAATATATATATATACATATTTCTACTAATAAGTTTCCCGCTTGTCAGACTATAATTTCACCAGCATATCGCCAAATCTCTTTATGGCAGAGCTTGTTTAATGCATGACGAACAAATACCTCTGTTCACAGCATAATCTCTGTGATTATTGAAGAGAATTTGGCGACAAATTCCGTAAGGAAGTCCGCCATCTGTACGAATCAATGCAAGTCCATAAAAAACTTAAGTAACGGTCAGAGGACTTCAAGGGTTTTATGCTTGGTTTCCTGTATAGTATATAACCATTAACTTCCTTGATATATTAATGGGGAGCAATCATAATTTCATGCATATATATGTATTTGATTACTACATACGGATAATTTGCACTTGGTACTTCGCTTTTTTTCCATGTTTAAAATATATTTGAAAAATATACATATTACATATCTTAAAAACTTAACCATTTTAAGTAATGTTTTTAAGTTTTAAAATATCTTTCATCCAAAGCCATTCAATGTAACAACTGCAAAGGCAGATATTTAGCAGATTCATCATTCTCAGAGCGCACATTCTCTCGGGAAAGGGAGGGAACTTCCTACATTGCGCCACCCTATCCTTTTCGTCCTCTTCGGATTTAACGGAAGGACTTCCGAGACAGTTGGAGAATAAATTATGTTTACAAGTTCTCTTTTCCCATTCCCAACATACCTCACAAAGATTCATTCTCTCAGAAGAAGATTTCTGCTCATGCGGAGAAACCGGAGAATCATTCCACTGTGCAACTACTTGTCCGCTTACAGAATCATGGCATCTTAAAATCCCATCTAAACCTTTTTACATTCAGTCAGACAGACACATAATTTACGACCCCTAAACCAGTTGGAAAATCTTCCAAATTAACGAGTTTTATTAAAGAAAATGAACAATTAAACATCCCAAGATACCATTACTCCTGAAATGTAACTTGAATCGTGTGCTTTCATTTTATTACTTCCAATAAAAGTATTTCAGTCTTCGTAGGCATAATATTTTGTATCTCGTGCCGTGCTGTATTTTTGACATGTTTATCGCCATAATTTATTCCTTCTGCATTGTATAAGTCTCATTTCACTTATGTTTATATTACTTACATAATGTTGTTGTTCTAATGCAGCTGGCAATACAGAGACAATTAATTTTTGTGCCATAAGCAAGGACTGCACCCGCTGTCACTCATTTAGCACTACGCAAATGGGCACGCGTAGCTTGAAGATATGCTACGGACGCGAGTAACACTGCCCCCTCCAACGCTCTACGATCTTATTAGACCGGAACCTACGGTTTAAAGTGGATTCCGAACTACTACAAACACACATACATAGTACCGCCGGGACTCGAACCCGAAGCCTGTGGTATCGAGCGCCAGAGCGCTAGTTACTTACACAGTACAATAGCGCATTTTCTTTTCTGCTTTGCAATTCAATGTATTCTTATGAATATGTATTTGTAAGTTTTTTTTTTCATTATTACTATACCATCCTCTTTTTTTTAGCTGGTAAGTGACTACATAGTCATTGGTACACGCGTGAGATGTGAGTTAAGGTAAAGTTTTAAAGTGTCCTTCATACTTTAGAAGACAGAGTCCAATTTATGTTATATTTAATTTATGAGCATTTACTTTTTATTTATATTAAAATATTATTTTGGATATTATTATTTCCTAGTGGCTATTTTTTATTTCCTACATTTTGTAAAATAATTTTTCACTTTTTTAGAAAAGTCACAGTGAGATAACTAGCACTTAAAACAATAACCATAAACCTTAAAGATCTTCAAAATGTAATCCACTCTATTCTTTTCACGTTCAGTCTGAGGCAGTTTAGTTACTTTCGCGCTAAAAAGGCCCTTATGGCACTTAACAGCAGCTGCCATAGACATTTGTTAATAGCATAGTTTGTTGAGAAAATACCAATAACTTTTACTGAAATCTTTTCGTTTCTTTAACGCTCGTTGAGTACTGTATCTAATTAAATAGACTTTTTTATCCTTAAATTATATGTTTTTCCAAATCCTACAATTATTTTACTAAATTTGTACAAATTCATCGATGGCATAGTTATTGTTAGAGTCCTTAGTTAGTCATACTAAGTAATAATATTAGTTCATAATCGGCATTAGCATTAGTTCATAATCGGTATTTACATTAGTTCATCATCTTTAGCTTTAGTTAATCATCTTCATTAGCTAGTCGTCGTTTGTATTAGTATTAGTTCATAATCGTTGAAATCATTTCCCAGCAGAGATCTGAACATTTTAGAATAGGTTTCTAAATTGTTGGAAACTAATTGTTAACAATTACATGCAAAATAATTATATTGTTTCAATGAAATTAAAAATGCTGAAGCAATCTTTAAAACTACGATGATTTGGTCATTTGTAGCATATGTAGAAGTGTGCAGAAGAGTTCCATAGCAGTCATTGCTTTAAGAAAACAAGATTGTCACAAAGATTGTCAAGATTGATTCAGAGAACGAGATTGTGACATTGTGTGCATATTTTATTATATATATATATATAAAGAAAAATTATGGTCTAACTCACTGCCCGTTGGAATCATGTTCAATTAACACGTACCATGCTTTCTGCATGATAACAGCATGAAGCAAGGTACAGCTGGTGGCATTCATTGTAGTCACTGTTTTCTGAAACGAAGAGTCACGATGGCAATTGTGAATAAGTGCTCTCATCAGTAGTCAGACTACCAGGTAGGAGTTTTCGGAGTTTTCTTGAATTACGGAAAAGGGAATGAGGGCCAGTAACCTTTAATAGTTCCATTCCCCAAAAAAACTGGTGTCACTATTCCATTAATGGGTTGCATGTTATACAGAAATGGAACGTGAGGCTCACCGATATACAAAAACAAGAAAACTTCGAGGAAATAATAGAAATGGTGCATTTTCCACCTTTCCTCTAATAAGAAAAAAAATAAGACTTAATTCATGTATTAGAAAAAAATATATTTTACTCAATTTATTAATTTGTTACAAACTAATAGATATGAACAAAAAATTTTTTTATTCCAGCAAATCGCAAAAATTAATTTTATTCTGACAAGTTCCTGTTAAAAATTGCCTTATGAAATTTAAATAAGAAATCCCTAAAATCTAAAATAAACATTTTCAAACATTAAACAATTCAGCCGCAAGTTATTATTATTTTTTTTTCAAATCTAAAATCAATACAAGCAGTCCGCTTATAATAGTTCTAAGTTCGCTTATAATAGTTAAGCCAACGGCCGTACCATGCTGAATATACCGGTTCTCGTTAGATCACCGAAGTTAAGCATCATTGGGCGCGGTCAGTACTTGGGTGGATGACCACCTGGGAACACTGCGTGCCGTTGGCAAATTTGGGACCTGAATGGCCGAGTGTCTAGCGCTCTGGCGCTCGGTGCCACAGGTTTCGGGTTCGAATCCCGGCGGTGCCATGGATGTTTGTATAGTGGTTCGGAATCCACTTTAAGCCGTAGGTCCCGGTCTTCTATGACTGTAAGAGCGTCACGGAGCAAAAGTCAGGCTTCTACCTACGGGTGCTCCATCACAACAGAAGCTGCTTCCTTCCCCTTCAATCATGAGTCCATATGGGCTCGTGGGCTTGGCCAGCCAAGTGGGATAAGAAACAACAACAACAAAACAACAACAAACACATCCACTTAAAATTTCATAATATCAAAGCAACTAAAGTAAATTGTAGGTACATAAAAAAAGATCATTATAACCTTATGAGGCAAAAAAAAAAAAAAAAAAAAAAAAATGACTTAATAAATAAAATAATAACCAAGACATTAAAATCAAAGCATAAAATAAATAAAAATTTAAAAAGAAACTATAAATTAATAGTTGAGAACTATAAAGTATCAGTCATCAGAGAAACGTGATGTTTAAATAATGTGTAATGAATTTTATATAGTTCGCTTCTTCAAAAATATGTTTGATACTAAAAATACATTTATATTCTCATTATTGCATTTATATAATGCATTTTTATAAAATAAAATCGCACAATTTCTTTTTCTTTAACATCAATATTCTGAAGGAAATCCATCAAGTTTAAATGATATTATATTAAGCTCCTTATATTCATTTCTAGTTCATTTCTATTGTGCGTCTGTATTTTATTGTTCAATCATGATGCATTTGATTGCTTATATTACTTTCGTTTATTCTGGAAGTTTTCCTCTTTTGTAATTTGGCACTCCATACATAAATGCATGTCGCCGTTTTCAGGATTTGTTAACTAATCTATCAGAATATTGCCATTCAAAATAAGAGGAGGTAAACGGCATTTTCATAGGATTTTCAGAATTTTTCTAGAACAATTTCAACATGTAAGTTTTGACAATTCACTGAATAATTAAAATGCTTCAAAATATAATTATTTATTAGTGTGCATTTAAAAAAATAATTACAATTTCAGTAGGTTCTCTATATGCTGTAGAATTAAGAAGAATAAAAGTTGAAGTAATCACCAGCAATGCCAAAACCACAAAACCTATAATAGGTATAACTGGATAATAAAAGTTCAGGACATATACGCCAGCCAATAAAAACCATATTCTCATGACCCCCAACCTTCAACCTTTTCCCCCATCACTTCAAAGTTCAGGTTTCTATAGAACTACGGAAAAGCATTTCTTCAACCAATAGGACATTTGGATTTGTTTTGTAGTGTGACGGAAAATTTAGTATTTATCGTAAAAGTAACCTGTGAAAATTAGTGTTTTTTTTTTTTTTTTTTCATTTTCTTACATTGAATCTTAATTCGTTAGTGAAAATCCAGCCTTTCTCACTGGTCATATTTCGTTAGCTTTCACTTATATCTGAACGTGAAATGGGTGGGCTTCTTAGAAAATAAGTGTAAAGCTGAGAGTCCACAGTCATATTGTGACTAGAATGAATTATTATTTTTACGAAATAACAAGATTTCCATTATTTACATAATTCTCAAAATAATATAAAACATTGAAAAATTTATTAATATTTTTTATTTCAACATTCGGTGTTCTGTAAATGTTTTAGACATGTTATTATGTTTATAAAACATGTTTTCAGCTGTTTATTATTGTCATCAAATAACATAATTTTCAAATACTATACGAAAATAAAATATGTTTTGGTTTTAAATTCATGTTCTTTTAATCTAATGATATATAGATGATAGATAGATAGATTAACAATAATGGGCCTGGAATTCCGTTTATGTATTCCACAAACAGCCCATTGACAAACAATTAAGAGGTGAAATTATCTTCTAAAAAGTCT
This sequence comes from Caerostris darwini, assembly GCA_021605075.1. Taxonomy (NCBI): domain Eukaryota; kingdom Metazoa; phylum Arthropoda; class Arachnida; order Araneae; family Araneidae; genus Caerostris; species Caerostris darwini. Next base: position 610,801 of record BPLQ01009917.1, read on the forward strand.
TTCACAGGAAACTTTCCCGCGTGTGACATAGGAGAGAACCTGGAAATCTCCCACCAGAAACATGATTATTGATTATAAGACGCTTATGTATGTGCACACAGTCGCCATCGATCAGTAATACTGAGCCAACTTATATAGAATATTAATATTATTTCTTTTAAAATTTCAGTGCTTTCGGAGAGTTTGTGACGTGTAAATATCTCCATGTGAGCCAGGACTGCGGCCACGATGCGGCTATCTTCCTCCAGCAGCACCTGGACCGCATCTCGAGCCCACTGATCCACGAGCACTGCGCTCACTACACTTATGCGTCGGACGCATGCGCACCCACTTCCCCAGCATCCACACCCACTCCCATGCTGCATCTTCATCGCTGCTCATCGCTCATCTTCCTCATCATGTGGATCCTGCTACACTGGGTCACATGCCTCCTGACTCCTCCCAGAATCATCACGTGAGAAAATGACGTCACCGGAAATTGATACGTATTCTGTAGGCTTGCGGTTACCAATCATTTGTTTCTTTCTTTGATTTATAGGGTATTAAGAATCCAATTTGAGTATAAAATTTCAAGTAAATTGTAAGTAAATAAAATAAGACTTAGATTTTTTTTAATGGCATATATTAATTATTGTACAAACAGCAAGTCGTTATTACATCGTGCTTCGTTGAATTACACATTTATTTTTTAGGAAAAATGTCGTACAAAGAAGCCTTAAACTTTTGTTTGAAATTTTGACATGATCAGAAATTAATAGTGTAGAAAGTAAAATAAATGCCTTTTTTTTTAAATTTTAAAAAAAATACCTACCAATTTTCTAAATTTCATTTTATAATTCAAAATTATCTCTGTTTAAATTACATTCCAAACTCAATCGCCGATTATATCAGAATTTTTTGTCTTCTGACGTGCACAAATATATTATCGCCACGTAATCATTTCACTATATATAGTAATTATTTATTTATTCATTTGATTAAAAACGCAAAAATATGCTCAGAAATCAATCTGATATGCATTTAAAATGTCTTCATAGAAAAAAAAAATAAAATACATAAGAATAAGTTTTTAATTAAAGAATTTCACACCTAGGGAAATCATAGAAATTAAACAATACATAAATACACATATTAAACTTGAAATGTAAATTAGAATCATGATATTTCTATTTTGCCGCTATTAAATATTACAATTTTTATTTAAAGGAAGTAATTAAACTAATTATAATTATTTCATAATTTTTGGTTATATATCTGATGAAAAAAAGTCTTTGATTCCAAGGAAAAAAAAACGAACTTTTCAGTATTATAAATTTTAAATTAAATAGAAGCACACATTTTCGCTTCTATTTTATAACAGCCAAAGATAGAAATTTCATTTTGTTCAATGAATTAAACTAACTTATCCAAAAAATATAGCCAGTTTTAATTATTTGAATTATAAACATACACCAAAAATTTCGTACAATAAAAATTGCGTTTTTTAATGTGCATGTGTATGAAAACCAGCGCTTCAAATCAGGATGTTAAAGGAAAGAAATTATCTTTCAATATAGAATTCATATTTTATAATAAAACATATTTCAAGAAATAAATATTACCTGAATTTAATACTTTTTAATTTTATATAAACTACAAAAACTTTATCTTTGTTAAACATTTATTCAAAAAATTTGAATCGCATTCTATATGTTTTGATGTTATGTTTTTTTCATATCATAGTAGGCATATCAAAGATTGGTAACCGCAGCTTAAGCATTATGATATGATTTCTAAAAAATAATTGCATAGAAGAACAAAATGTTTGATTCAAAAACTTATTATTTTTATGGACAAAAGTTTTTTGAAAAATTTCTTTTAAAATGAATTTGAGAAATTAAAAAAAAAAAAAAAAAAAATGTATATCACGTTTTGAAATTATAGTAAAGAATATAAATTTGACAAAAAAAAAAAAAAAATATATATATATATATATATAACAAAAATTTATTTCACGTACTTGGATTCAAAATATAATGTGTAATAGGGTCGTGTTATCGAATTTTTAGCGATAAAGATGATGTTATCATCACAAATTAATTTACTGTAATATTTATGATTGTTGATAAATGATAGCCTGCACATTATCATGGTTATTTGACTGTATAATAAAATGCTATGTCATTATTTGCATAGTTATTTCATTTTATGTAACCATATCCAAATTAAATAAAAATTTGCGATTGGTATTTCTGTTCATTTCATAATTAAAATTTTACTTTATTTTAATTTAAAAAAAGTTTTTTATTATATTTCTTTAAAACAAAACCAAATAATATATATTCTCAAATTATTCAAATATTTATAGTAAAATGTTAGATATTTATTAATATTTGAAAGTTTTTACTTTTGAAACTTAAAAAAATTAAAATGCAGGAGTGTGTATTTTTTGTTTTTTTTAAATTAAATTTGGACACTTTTAGAAACAATTATGAACATTCTACTATCAATCAAAAGACATATTTAAGAAATCAGATCCATTCATCAAAAACAAATACCACTAAAATGCCATAAGTACCACAGATGCCACTACCATTAAGATGTTTATAAATTTTTGATCACTTTAATATAGTTATTATTTATTTTTTTAAAAATAATTAATTAATTAATTTGTGCATAATATAACAAAAATATTAAGAATACATTCCGGATTGGCAAAGAAAATATATTTTGCTATCAATCCCATCTGGAACCAATTAGAATATAATAAAAATTTATGTACCATTATTACAAAAATTTATAATCTTTTTGTGTATCAATAACACCATTAAATATTATTATAGAATTATGTTAGTCAATGTTAAAAAATCTCCATAAGGCATATGGTATCTTAAATCTTTTCTGATAATTTATAACAAACAAACATTGAAATATTCCAAGTACTATTTTTACGTATGGAAATTTCAAATTCATAACATTTTTAAGTAATAAATTGTAAAAAAAAAAATACATTTTTTTATTTTGATTTCTTATGCATTTAGGACACTTAATTAACGAGATGTTAATTGCAATAATCTTTCAATATATTTGTTTCACTAATTTAGAATTAATAAAGGGCAATATTTTTAATATATATATACAGCGTGACTCTTAATTAACCTACAATTTTTAACTGGAATAACTCTTGAGGCCTTGCCGACAGTACTACAAACATTTTATTTTATTTTTTTTATATTTAAAAGAACGTGGAAAAGGAATTTAATTGGAAAGATTTTCAAAGTGATAATCTTCAAAGGTAATACAATAACGGAACCGAGTTACAACGTTGTCAGTTACAAATTTAAGAGTTTCTTTTATAATACTTGCAACTGCGTCTGTTATGGACTTTTGAGGCTAATAATATCTGTCAGTTTCTTTATGTATGCCCTCAGTTGCTGTTAGGCCTTCTCTCGCTGCACGACTGCATTATTCATAGCGCCATCTAGTGTGTTACTGAGAGATTATTTCTGTTAAAAGTTGTAAGTTAATTAAAAGTCATTCTGTATCTATATATATATATATATATAAGATCAATATGTAAGAGAGGTTGGAGTTCAATTCTCATTTGTGGGAATCGACTGTTTAAAAATAAAAAAAAAAAAAAAAAAAAAAATTAAGTCAATTCCTACTTTTTTTTCATTATGTTGCAAAAAAGTCCTTTACAAATAAAGTTGAAATTTTCCTCTTACATCTGGCGCCATCTATTATTAGATACATGCAACTTAAATCTAAATAAAAATAAAATTACTTAATTAATTAATATTTGAAAAAACTATATTAACATCAAGTGTCAACTACTATAAGTTCAAAAAAGTATATTTGAACTTGAGTGGCTGAATAAAAAGTATTTTATGAAGGATTGAAAATTTGAACAAGATGTATATAGGGAGAGTTTGAGCTAATAGAAGGAATTGAAAAATAGACAAATTCATGATACTGTTTAGCACTAACAATGGAACAGCCAGGTTAATTTTTACTAATATTTTATGTAGCTACTTTTTAAAAAAACAAGTAGACTCTACGAAATTTGTGATACACTGTCTATACTGAGAGTCGAGCAACCTGGTTGAAGTTCATTAACACTTCATAGTTACTTCTTTAAAGTATACAAAAAAATTCATGGCCCACAGTTTAGCACTAACCTCGCTTACAACAACCTAGTTTCATTTTACTACTGTTTGATATGGTGTTTGTTCTAACAAACAAGTAGACCATAAAATTTATAACGCGATATCTCTTACTAACAGTCAAACAAGATATCAAGCCACATTTCTAATATCCTTGACTTTTAAAAACATGTAGACTAAGAAATTCATGACGCACAACTTAAAACTAGCAGTCGAATTTTAATGATACTTCGTACAATCTCTGTCTTAAGTAACTAGCAGACCAAGAAATTCGTGACATATAGCTGAGCACTAATAGTTGAATAATCTAGAGGAAATTAAATACGATATTCAAATGTGGCACAGTAAAATCTAAAAGTTCTGCTAAAACATATCACTTTCATCATTTTCCTTATTAAAGCTAGACAATTGCTGCTCAAGAAAGAGCGGCAATTGTCTAGTAGGATCTCTTGTAACAATTTCTTCCTAAAAATACTTGAATTTTTTATTGATACTTGAATACTTGAATTATCGATAAAGGTATCTCAGATACAGCAGCAAAATAGTCTCTAAAAATCTCTGGAGAATGTCAAATATTAGCAAGCAGCCATCCAATGGGATATATATCTTTGAATAATGGATTTTATCACTAGAGAAATATTTATACAGAACACTATCTTCAAAAAATAATATGCAGAAATTCTACAGCTACATAAAAAATATATTTTTTCTGAAGATTTTAAAATAAATCTTTTCAGTATTAAAAATAAATAAAATTCATTAATCTAACACTGAAAAATGGAAAAAAAAATTAACATGATCAAACTATCTTAACATTATTATTTGAAAAGTAATTATCAAAAAATGCACGTCTTTTCTGTGACACAAAATTTGATTAATTTGATGCTTTCGAACTCATTAATTAGCCAGGAGGCCAAAAAAGAAAAGGAACATGCTTATCTACAAGATAATATAAGCCACAGCGTAATGTATAGATGATTTTTTTGTAATAGGGACACATGTCAAGAGTTCTCCTTTTTTTATTTTATTTCATTCAGGCAAACTTTATCTTCTCATTCATTTTTTGTTTAAAAATAAACGAAGAAAAAAAATTACATAAAATATGGTAACTTGAAAAAATGACTTGCAATTTCTTTAAAGGACGTAAAAAACATGTTTAGTTTTATTAATAAAATAATTTATGCTATTAAATGTATTCAAATTATTCTATTAATCTATATTTAAATTGTTAATCTACTTGTATTAATTAAATTTAATCTACTTGTATTATTTAAAATACAAGCATATGTTAATAGGAAGTGTTTAATTTGGAGGTATTTAGTCATTTAGAAGAGTGGAAAAGAGGGTTTTAAAAATGTAATGACGTTTATTAAAGTTACAGTTAAAATGATGTTATGTTATAAGGTTATGGTTTATAAGGTTTATATCATTCATATACAGTAATGGCCTAAGATTTTGCAGAATGTAATGCTCATAATGTATTTCAATTTGTTCGAAAGTCTTTAATAATTTGAAATATTTAGTTAAGAAAATAACTTCATATGTTATATTCTCATACTCTAATCTAATACGTAATTCAAATAACATATTCGAAAAATTGCAAAGTAAATAATACAATTTGATGAAATACACCACTGAAAACACTTAATATAATTTACAAAATTAAGCAGCTAAGATAAAAATATCTTAAAATAGTATTACTGAAAAAAGGAAAAGACATAAGTACATTTTAAAATGTCCTATATTATAAAAAAATTCAAACTCCATTTAATTCCAACGAAATACCATTGCCAATTTCTATAAAGAAATAACAGGGTTAAACTGATTTGGAACTTTGCCATGAACCACTTTCATAATATGATTTAAGCAAACACTTTATGTAGTCTTTTAATCTTTAAATTATAATATTCGTAAAAATATGCTTTTAATGGTAGTATCCTATAAATCATAATCAATTAACTATTTTGATATTGTGCTAGTCCTTACTGATAAAAGTACAACCCAGAAAATACATTCATGATAAAAGTAGTTAATAAAAATATCATGATAGTCAAATTGGTAAATAAAGTTGGTATTGGTAAAGTTATGTTTAAATTGAAACTGATATTCTGTTGACAGATCAGATGTAACTTTGAGGGTTTTCCAAACAACATACCAAATGCATATATTTATTTTTTTTCCATATTGAATTAAATAATTATGAGCCAGAATTTCTATCTGTTCCAATTTCTCACTTAAGAGACAGATAAATCATTCTTGCACTTGAAAACAAATAATTATTTAAATTTTAAAATTGATTTAAATTAATTTTTTAAATCAACTGTAATCAAGTTATAGATCAGAAATTAGAGAGATATGATATATGTTATGATATTGTTATGTTTTTATGGATATCCCTAAATCCCGGTATGTTTAATATGCGAATTTTTAATATTTCCTTTTTCGAGAAAATAATTATGATCCGTAATAATATCCCTATATTATGGATTAGTTATCGATAAATCAAGTAATTGGAAATAAATTTAAAGGTTGATAAAAAAAAAAAAGCCAATTAGCAACAAATTTAGGCCTCGACAAAAGGAAATTTTTGAGAAAAGCCATGAAATTAAGAAGGAAAAGAAAATAGCTCAAAAAAGCGTCATTATGCCATACAGTATAGGGACCCTTTTTAGGGAGCCTTTCTTCAATTGAATAATATCTAGAAAATGTACACGAAAGGTTGAAGAAGTCTCATGACATAGCATCGCAAAACGCAGAAGGCAATCAAGAAAAATACGTGCGAATATACAATTTAAGTGCAGGATATTAAGAATTTCGAGGTGAGAGAGAAGTTGTTTGCTTTGGATTCTAATTCCTCATACAAGCTAATAAATTAGACCTATAAACATGGAGGACATTACGTGACGTAATTCATTTTGGTTCAATTAAATGATGGATCGAGCAGAAAAATACACATGAAAAAAATTAGACCTCGTATATCTCGAATAGAGCAAGTTGGATTAATATATGATCAAGATTATACATTTGTCCATATAATATATGCATCAATAGATTCGAGATGAAAAACTAAAAATTATATTTGCACCAGCTTATTCGAGCGAAATCAAGAATTGGATCTTAAACAACTAAATGAAATTATAAAGATTCTGGGCAAGTATGAAGATGCTTTCAGTGAATCACACATCAAGCAAAGGTTCCAGGTTATGACATAAACGTCACAGAGTACTGTTGTCCCTATCGTGTTCCTGTCACGTTGCAAGAATAAGTTGGTTTAGATATGGGATTCATCGGACATAGTTATAATAACTGGGACCACATTGTTGTAATCGTAGCAAAGAAAATGGGATTATCAAATTATGCGTTGACTACCAATTCAAAGCAGCGCATCACCGAGTTATTTATTATACAAAGTAGGAACTAAATGAAGAATTCTATCAATAATGTATGGGCAACTTCCTTTAATGTTTAACAAAAGAGTCTCAAGTTCAAACAATATTTTCATATGCATGTACTAAGTTAAGAAATTTTAAACCGATTTAATAGTAGTTAAATACCATAATCATCAATTTAGCGTTTACTACCATTATTAGAATAATACAATATGAGTCAGCTGTATGCATTCCACTTATCAAATCGAATACTTATTCTAATAAGTCCTAAACTCATTACCCTCATATATTTTAAAGAGCGCCAAGAACTTTACTAGCAGTTAAAACTAATATTTACATAAAACTCTTCAAAGTTCTAATTGAATTAATGTACTAGTTAACCCTGGAACAGACAAACAAAAAGTTTCTAATTACGATTAGAAAGATAGTTAGAAAGTATTACAGATTCGTTAATTAAGTTGAATTGGATTTGAATATACGCTGATCTCTTTAATTGTCTAAATTGCGAAACTTTATTCCAAAAAAAAACAATAATAAAGTTCCTAATTACGCAAAATACTTCATTATTAATTAGCAGTAGTTGTCTTCACTTTGCCTGAATGAGAATTTAATGTATATACATATATTTATATACTTATTTATTTTTTGTTTGTTTAGCAATAATATTTTTTGTTACTGTGACGAGATTTCGGAACACTGTTGTTTTAATTAGTGCTACACTGGATATTATTAAGTTATTTAATAGAAATTAGTTAATTCCATTTTCTTTTGTGTTCCAAATGCTTTATTGTTAAGGATATTAACAAGAAATATATGTTTTGTTATTCAGAACATTAAAACACAATTTCAGTTTTTAAATTTGGCAATTAAATAAATAGGATGGACTAACTATTTTTGAGAAGTTCACGTCTTTTGATATTTATATCTAAAATATCCGAATATATTTTCTACTTTTATTTTTTATGGCGATTTTTATACAGATAATTAATTTTCCATTTTTAAAATGACATCATTATTGATAAATTGATAAAAAATTACTAAACAATGTATTACCCGAAACATATTTTCCAATGAATTACAAACATTTAATTTTCTACTAAATTTACCCTAAATATATGGATAATTTTTTTTGATGTATTAAGGAATAACATTAATTTTCACACATGATTTTTTAAAATTACTTAACATCAATTTCAACTTTATCTGAGGTTAAAGGTTTGTTTAATACTAGCATAGAATAAATTAAACGCGTGCAATCTTTCGGCATTCACAATATGGTTAATAGGTTGGAGTTTTCGGTTTCTCTTTTATACAATACGAAACAAGATGTTAATGTCTTCTGTCTATCGGACAATACCATTTTCAAGGGCCTTAATGAAAAAAAATCAGATCTATTTCAAAAGGTTAAAAAATTTAACTTCAAAAATTACTTAAAATAATAAACTTATAATTGTTTTCAAATAAGCTAGTAGTTGCTTTATCTAACAAGAGTAGGTGAACTACTGAACTAGTAGTATTTTTTACAAATAGTTGATTTTTAAAAAAATTTTTACGAATGCAATTTTTCCCTTTCACTAAAGTCATTTGCCACGAAAAACAATGAGCAGAGTGTTACCCATAATGCCTGATAATATTACCTAGTGTTAGTCTATAGTGTTACCATATGGTGTGTTACAATATACCCACACTGGAAATTAATGGTTCAATGGTGACATACACTATTATAGTGCAAAATTTACGAAGTACGAATCTTCTAAAGGAATACATTGAATTCTGTATTCTCTATAGACAGGAGGCACATAGGGGGCTGAAAAAAAAAGAGTTTCGCAGGCCAGGCTATCTGGTGGGAGTTTTCCAGGTATTTTCACATACGAAATGCAAACGCTGACCTACTTTATACTAAACAATTTCCAACATCGCAAGGCACTCGTAAGTCGAACATGAGCCATCTGTGTACCATAAAAATATATAGAATTGTCACTTCAATTTGACTAAACACCCCCTGAGGTTCATCCTCTTCTCCTGAAGAGTAAAAAAATTGGAAATTAACCTTTCCGGTCTACTAATTTGTCACTACCATATCCAATTAAATTAAAATTAATATTAAAAATTAAAAAAAATTCTGTTTTATTTTGTCTGATATGAGATTTCTTACTTAAGTCCATGCTTCAATTTTTCACTTAGCAATCACTACGTATTTTTGAAATTTAAATGTATCGTATATTATATATGTACAGAAATATTAAGAGATAGCATTTCGAAAATAAAGTTAGAAAATGAGAGAAATGATGGTATCGATTAAATCTTCTATTCATTACTAAATTATCAGTGTTAAAATAATATTCGCAAATTATACTCAAGAGTATTAGATAAATGATGGTCTTACCGCTTCTATTGCATTTTGCACATTATCATAATGGCAATTAGAGAAATGTTGATATCACGAATAAATGACACCCACCTTTTAACTCATTACAATATCCACAGTTACAGTTTAACGAGTATTCTTGAATAATTATTTTCTGATGACATCAAAATGTTAATTCCTTATTATTTTAATCATTTAGGTTGGCCTATCTTTTGAAGCTAACTCATTAGAAATCCCTAATAAGGCAGTTTTGGATTTCATAACGATAAGTACACGAAATTAAAGGGGATTTATCTCATGATGCTTGTTTTAAAAAAAGTTATAAACGGTAAATATGAAATTATCTCTAATTGCTGCTCTAATTTAAATGCCTACTTTGAACATCAGAGAATTCTGATACCCATTTGGATAACGATATTTAGGTAAATATCGTAATTATAGGAAATAGAAACTTAATGAAGCAAAAATAAATCAAAATACTTCTGCCATTTTTAATGTGTTGAATTCGATTTATATTAGAACTTCAGTAATTTTGAATAATCTTAGAAATAATTCGCAATTAAAACAAAACTGATAATCCAAAATATTGCTCATACATATGTTTCATTTATCAATTAGGAGTGAAAAATTAAATTTAATTTTTTGTATCTCAAGAAATAGATTAATAAATACATTTATTTACTGAATTCTTTCAATAGTTTTGTTTACGAGTTACACAAATAATTTTAATTCTGAACTGTGTAAAATTTTCAAATTTGTTTGTATTAAATAATAGGTTATCAGGAGTTCGCAGAATGTAATTTAATTAGTCGAGAAATCATAATTGTAAACTCTTAAATACAACAGGCAATAACTGTCATATAATAGCAAGAATATTATTTTAAAATCAAAATTAAATTTTTCTCATAATTTCGACAGTTAATTATTGAATATATGAATGCAAAAATAGTGTATTTTTTTCCACATTCGTTATTACTACTTTGTGCATTATAAAATAAATATATTTTGTAAAAGTGTGATAAATCTCACCAGCCAGAAAAATTTTCAAGGCTGGCCGCAGGTTGGCCACCCGTGCTCTAGAAACTATTATAACCCTATAAAAATTTTATACTAATCTAAGGTTAGTTCTTTAAAAAGAATATTTTAACGTTTGTTATTAGAAATTTCAAATTTCCATTCTCGTTATTTACAAAAATTGACGAAATCTAGTGAACATCAGAAACATACCGATTTTTTTTACTTATATCTTGAAAATTCCATAATCAATCCTAATTATTCCTTTTCTTAAAAGATATACAAATACAATAACGTTTTTATGAAAAGGGTCCTCATTAAAAACCATATTCGCATCTGAGATATTTAAAAAACTACAATTCCATCTGATTTTTTTCTGGAAAGTGCTTTAAGAAATAAAACTCTTCTGGTATTCATTAAGGACTAATTAAATGATAAAAACTGAAGCATCAATGAAAAACAAAAAACATTATCTAATACGTGAAGAGCATCGAAACTTATTAATTGAATTTGGATATACGAAAGTGCACATAAAAACAAAAAAGTTCAGTAATGAGTTAAAGAAACATACGAAGTTATTATTTAATTTTCGTACTTTCCATGGGGTTCTTAAAAAAATAATGCTTCAATGATAATTGAAGAACCCAATGTTTGAATTTAATAAAGGATCAATTAAAATTTTGATATTAATGAACTACATTAATTCGTAATCTTAACCGTATCTTTTTTAAAATAGTTTTGATTTATACTTAAAAAAACGGAATTAAAATGCGATTTTCTGTCTTTTGGTATTAAACTACATTGATGTAACTTGCTTGAAGTATATGGATTAATAGTAATATTGTGTATATATATATATATGTGTGTGTGTGTGTGTGTGTGTGTTACTGTGAAAGTCATTAATCAGTCATTAATCATAATCACTGGGTTAATCCACCGGCGATTACACAAAATATCCGTTATATGTTGTAGGTGATTAGCATAATCAACGGTAACTATGCATAATCACCAGATTACTCACATTTACCATTACACGACAGACAGACAGACAGATAGATACCATCATCAGTGGCGCAACAACCCATGTTGGGCCAAGACCGTCTGCTTACTGGCAGATTTCAAGACAGGATATGTATGTTTTTACTAGGTAGGTTGTCTGTTCTACGCCCAACGCTCTACAGTCATACTGCATTGACACCTACGGTTTAAAGTGGATTCTGAACCACTACAAACATCCAAGGCACAACTGAGACTCGAACCTGAAACCTGTGGAGCCTAGCACTAGTCATTCGGCCTTCAGGCCCAATTTATAAATATATATAAGCACACACACAGACTTTTAAATTTGATATATTAAATGAAAACGGATTTTATTTTTTTTTTCAATTTCGGAGAATTGATTTTCAAGTTCAGCAAATAAGTACCTTTTACCTTATAAAAATTAATCTTTTGAATTAAATGTATCAAACAAAACTTTAAAGTTATTGAAAGATTAAAAAAATTATGTCAATTAAAGAAGTTATTCTTTTAGAACGACAAAATAAAAGTATCATTTTTTGCTCACAGTTTTTCCAGTTTATTTTTACTCTTTCTTTAAATTGAAAAAAAAAAAAAAAACAAAAAAAAAACTTACACTAAAATTCATTAGCAGCAATCGTAAACATAAAAAAGTATAAGAGCATGAATTTAAAAAATATATTACCATTGTTATTAAAAAAATGTATAAATATTTTCATTCTTTTAATCATCAAAGAAATAATTTTATTTTTATTTTTATCATACAGGAATCAACACAAGTCTTTTTTCTCAAAATAAAATGTGAATTAAGTTAATTTATAAAAAAAAATATATATATATATATATATACGATAAATTTTAAGATTTACGTTAATTACTTAAAATAAAAAATAGAAAATTATTTTTATTTATTTAACATCTTTTTTTGAAAAAATTGCAAGTTAGAATAAATTCCATTCTTTTCATCTACATCAGTACAATTTCTTAATTTTTTTTTAATTAAAAAATAAAGTAAAATTAATGTTTAGAACTTCATATTACTTACATTTTTATATTTAACTGAATTGTTATTTCATTGTAATAATCTTTATTGCTATATATTTCCGAATATAATCTGATTCGTTTATAAGCCGAGCATGCGCTTTTCTACAGAAAATTACTACCCGTATATAAGCCGAAATGAAAAAGATTAAACCATCCATACTGGTGTGGGGCCATAGAATAGTAATATAATAGAGCATGCTCCCTGTGTTCCGGGTTTTCTCTCATACAATACGCAAATGCTGCTTAGTTTCCCTTAAAATTCTTTCCGAAGGGCACTACCCTCCTTCTTCAGCGTCACGGAGACAAATCAGACTTCTACCTACAGGTGTTGCATCACAACAGAAACTGCACCTCCCCTTCCCTCCTTCCATGAGAATACAGGGGTACATGGACTTGGTCTAGATGTTGCTGTCGACCAAGTGGGATAAGAAACAAGAAAATAATTTTTGCAATAATAAATTACATGTACACCTAAACTCTCTCTCTCTCTGAGACGAAATTTTTTATGCAAATTGTGATTATCAGAATGGAAAAATCAAAACACTTTCTACTTAGATTTAATTTTAATTTCAATTTATTTTTTTACAATCAAAGTGTTAATTAGGAGAAAAAATCGCAATTCAAGAAGACCCTTTGCAGAATTGCGTTTTCTTTCCAATTAAGACAGGAACACAACGAAAGCGAAATCTTTCACATTGATTTTTTTTTCAAGAACTGACAGCGAAGTTTATTGGAAAACTTAACGAATTCCTTTTCAGCATTTTTTTTAGGAACACATCTACCGCTTAAATGTCGTTTAGTTTCAATTATGCATTATATATTAATACATTCAGTTGATAGAAAATAATATTGAAAATATTCAAAATTAAGTCACTTCTAATTAAAACTACTCATAATAATTACTACTACTACTATTAATTAATAATTAATTCGCTGAATTAAATCATTCTTTATGTAAAAGGAACTGTATAAAACATTTAAATTGCAATGTTTATTATTGAAAATGGTCAATTGCGTGATATTATAGGAAGTATAAAGTCAAAAGGTTTTGTGCGATATCCATAAAATATAAAGAAATAATTGTCTCCGACTAATTTTTAATCCAATATTTCATTATAAATATAACTTTAATCAGTGTCATACTCTTTTAATTATTTTAATCATCATCCTGAAATAATTTTTTTTTTTTAAGAAAAAATAAAGCATTCGTCATAAAAGCCTCATACACTCCATAAATAACGATAATGAAGTTCAGGCAAAGAAAGAGACAGAAGCAAAACAAATTTGACTTATTTGTAAAGTCTATTTATTAAACAAAAGGTAAAGAGCAAAAAAGATGCTATATGTTTGACATAATTAATAAAAATTGCGATTTTTACTCCCTGGAGCAAATTTCAAAAAAGAAACTATTTACAAAAAAAAGTATAACATGGTTAGTATGATGGTTAATATGGAGTATGTCTCCCGGACGATGCAATACAGGGCTTACAACGCCTAGGCATGCTGAGTATCAAATTATCAATCTGATCTTGGGGAATATTACACCACTCATCAAGCAATGCCCTCCGAAGTTCCGGTTGACAGGTGGAAGGGGGTTGACGGGCTGCAATTCGTCGGCCAAGCATATCCCACTCATACTCTATTGGATTCAAGTCCGGTGAGTATGTTGGCCAATCCATACAGGTGATATCCTCCAATTGAAGGCATTCGTCTACAATGTTTGCACTGTGAGGACGGGCGTTGTCATCCATAAACAGAAATTCAGCACCTATGGCGCCCCGAAACAAACGTACATGTTGTTTCAGAATGACATCCCGATAGATGTGGCCTGTCATCGTTACACTCTGAACATGCAGGTCAGTTCTGGAACCAAGAATAATTCCTCCCCAAATAAGCCATCCTGCACCACCGTAACGGTGTCGTTCAATGGTGTTTTCTTGGTGGTAACGGGTACCTGGCGTTCTCCATATGAAAGTCCGGCGAGAATCAGACGGCAAACTAAACCTGGACTCGTCGAAAAACCTCACATAAGACCACTGTTGCGGTGTCCACAATGCATGCTCTCTACTCCAGGTTAATCGCAGGCGACAGTGAGTTGCGGTAAGTGGAACACATCTGACAGGCCTACGAGCATATAGACCAATGTGCCCGAAGCGTCTGTACACGGTCTGCCTTGAAACTGTCGTACCGGTAGCTGAAGAGACCTGACGAGACAGGTCTGATGCTGTATCTCCGTCTGTTTCTTTTGGCAGTAACTGCTAAATAACGGTCCTCATTCGGCGTTGTAACTCGGGGGCGACCTGTGCTGTAACATCTACTCACATTACCATCAATTTGGAATCGTTGCCAAAGCCTTTGAGCTGACACTCTGGGTGATTCCAAGTTCCTCGGATACTTTCAGCTGGGTACGTCCACATTCCAGTCGTCCGATAATTCTACCACGTAAAAAATTATCCAAATGCTTCCTTTGTGCCATAACTACGCAGTTATTGCTATACCCCTCTCTTACACTCTCGTCATTGTGACGTACTATCCGCGCCATCTGGTGGTTTCCTGTAATTTGCATATTCTTCTTCAAGATGTGTGTGATAATTCTACAGGTGACATTTTTATTTTAGAGTTCAATTTCTGTGTGATTTTGAATTATCCTTAATTTATGGACATGAGTGTATTTTAAATCATGGAAAAAAAAAATACAAATGAAAAAATCTAATTTAGTTAATCTAACAAATAATTAAAATAATTATTATCATTAGATTAATTAAAATTGACCTAATTCTTTTAATATTTAATATTAATTATATAATTTAATTAATTTACTTCATAAAAATTCGTTATAAGTAATATTTTAAGAAAATTTACAATTTATTTAAGAAAAAATAAATGTTTTTGATGTATTTGATATATTAAAGCACAGGCCTAGAATATATATCTGATGTAAAGAAATTATTTTATTTTATTTTTCATTGTAAAAAATACCAATAATAGAGTGATTTTATTTCAACAAAATTTAAACAATATTCATTTAAAACTATTATAATAAAATATCTAACAAATCATAATCAATCATGATGTATCAATGTTATTAATGTCAAGTAATATATATGTATACAGACAATAAATTTATTGAATGCAAGACAAAAACAACGGGCATAACAAAACTGATTTTAGGAAACCAAAAGCCTTTATGATATTGAAACCTGAAAGATAAATAACGTAATTTAACAGAGAGGCATTTGTCACAGTGCTAAAAAGAGAAGAAAAGTAACATTTCATTTTGCTTATGTTACTGTTATTTGTAAAATTTATTAAATAAAAAGCATTGAAAAAATTAATAGAATAGGGTTTAATAATTTCCAATAAAAGTGACATAATCAACATCCCCCAACACATATATGCACATATTTTTAATAGTATCGGTTATTTGAAATTAATATATTGAAAATCAGGACATCTTTAGTAATAAAAACGCAATAAAAATCCCAAAATCAAATATTTCCGCATTAAAAATTATAGTTTAAACAATTCATTGCAAGTAATTTAATTTCAAATTAAAAAAATGGATTCAAAACAAAGTAATATAATAGAAAAATAAAAACAAAGATATATTTGAAATTAAATTATTGATAATGTAATTTAATTAATGTAAACTCAGACAAACTAGTTGCTAAAACGAGAAGAAACGTAGCATTTCAAGTTGCCTCTGTCACTGAGATATATAAAATATATTAATTAGAAAACTTTGTAGAAATTAACATATTAGTGTTTCAGAATTTCCACAGTCACCATCCTCCACCCAAAAATTTTAATTAATACCGGTAATTAAAAAATATTGTAGTGAAAAATAACATATCTTTAGTAATAAAAGCGTAAAAAAATTCTCTACTCTATCACTTGTAAAAAAATTAAATATTTGCTAGTTAAAAGACAGATATAATCCAACCATTTCAATTTAAGTTATGAACATACGAAGTAAAGAATGGATTCAAAACAAAGTGATATAATCGAATTATGTCTGTGTTTTTAATTAAAATTAAATTATGGACAATATAATTTAATACTGTAAACTTAGACAAAACAGTTTGCACTGATTAAGAATTTCTGTAAAATATCAAAGTGTACAGAACTTTTTTAACGCTTATCTTTCCAGTCACTTCTCAAAGTATCTCTTTCCATTTCTATACTATCTCCAATCTCCTCAGAAAGTGGCCGTGACTTCCGTTTTCGGAGCATAAATTTTAAAATAACTTCCCCCTTTCACTCCGACTCAACGTCGATACATAAAATAAATAACTCTTCTGAACCGCGACTGCTAAACGAAGGCTATAAATATCGAGGCTCCATTTTTTTCGTTACACACTATTGGGAAGCTGACAGTGGAAAAATTCCTCTTTTTAAATATTTTCAGTTTTTTTATTTATTTATTTATTTTTCCCTCCACTCCTTTTTATAGTTAAGGTGGTAGTCAAGTGTCGATGGCAACTTTTGGACACTGCGAAGATTTATCTCCTCGCGTGGAAATTGAGCTGGTGGGAGAAGCGCGTGCTTTATGGAGAAAGATTAAATGAAAAATGTTGCGAGCCGTGCTTGCAGGGATGCGGTTGTCATTTCTTACGACCCGTGAGGAAATATTGCTCAGTTGCATTATCGGCTCCAACGCTTTGGGTGTATTGATATGAAATACCAGCAAGTTGAAACTCCTATTTAAAAACAATTTTCTTCACTTTGCTGAAAAGTAAAATGAACTTGTCCCGGCTCGTTATTGTGATAAAAAAATAACTATTCGTGTAAAAAAATTCTATTTCTGTCACTATTCCCTAATTTAGAGCAAATTAGCAGTGATTTACTCTTAACCACAATATTTGATATTTTGTTCGATATCACATCAGTTTGAAGGTGATGTCCTAGAATCGTAAAGAAAATAATGTGGATTAAAGAGATACCATTAAATTCTGTGTTAGTATCAACCATTTTCAAATGTTAACGGCCGGCAATCACTAATAATGAATCTCGTATTTTTGTATTGTGTGCAAAACATCATGTGGGCCTAGTGGCCGAATGTCTAGAGCTCTGGGGCTTGGTAACACAGCTTTCGGTTCGAGTACCGGTTGTGCTATGGGTGTTTGTTCGGAATCCGTTTTAAATAATAAGTTCCTGTCTAATATGACAACTACTACTAAGCCACAACACATCATTCTGCCTAGATCTGAGTTGGCCCCGTACAATGTGGAAATGATGTGGGTGAAAAGAAGACTGATAAGACTCTGTGATGCTCTACGATCATATGATACCGGGACCTACGACAGAAACTGGATTCTGATCTACTACAAACATCCATGTCATCGCTGGGGTTCGAACCCAAAACCTGTGTTACCGAGCGCCAGAGCGATAGTCACTCGGCCATCAGGACCCGAATTCATTCTATGTAACGCAATTACAAAGTAAAAAAAGGATTCAAAACAAAGTAATATAATAAAATAAAAACAAAGACATAATTAAATTATAGATAGTATAATTTAACTAATGTAAACTTAGACAAAATAGTTTCCAATGACTTGGAATTTCTGTAAAATATCAAACATTACTTTTAACTTAACGCTTATCTTTCTAGTCACTTCTCAAAGTATCCCTTCCCATTTCTGTCACATTTCCAGTCTTCTCCGAAAGTGGCCGTGACTTCCGTTTTCGGAGCATAAATTTTAAAATAACTTCTCCCTTTCACTCCGACACAACGTCGATACATAAAATAAATAACTCTTCAGAACCGCGACTGCTAAACGAAGGCTATAAATTTTGAGGCTCCCTTTTTTCCCCTCACTCTGTTGGGAACTGAGCGTAGAAATATCCTCTTTTTAAATATTTTGAGTTTTTTTTGTTTATTTTTCCTTCCACTTCCTTTTATAGTTAGGGTGGTAGTCAAGTGTCGATGGCAACTTTTGGACACTGCGAAGATTTATCTTCTCGCGTGGAAATTGAGTTGGTTGGGAGAAGCACGTGTTTTATGCGAGTGGAAAAAGATTAAATGAGCCGTGTCGTGAGCCGTGTTTGCAGGGGTGAGGTTGTCATTTCTTACGACCCGTCAGGAAATATCTGCAAGTTAAAACTAATATTTAAAAAAAAAGAAACTTTCTGCCCTTTAATAAAATGTAAAATGGACATTTTTCGGCTTGTTATTCGGATAGAAAACTCATCAATAAAAAAATATATTTCTGTTACTATTACCTAATTTATAGTAATTCAGCAGTGATTTACTGCTTGCCATTATGTTCAGTACTTCTTTAGTTATCACATCAGTTTAAGGTGATGTTGTAGCCTATTAAATAAAAGGATGTGAATTAATCAGCCATTCATTAAAGTCTTTGTTTGTCCCAATCCATTTTATATGTTAACGGTCGGCAATCACTAATGATTAATATCACATTTTTTTATTGTGTGCAAAACAACATGTGGGCATGTTGGCCGATTGCGTAGATCTCTGGCGCTTAGTGCCACAGAGTTCTAGTTCCGACGGCAATACAAAAGCTTGTACGGGCATGGAATCCTCTTTAAATTGTAGGTCCCAGTCTTATATGACTGTACAGCTCTTAGTGAAGGGTGACAACCTTGCCACGTAAAAAGGAAAAGCATCTCCTGTCTGTAAATGATGTAATTTAACTGCAATGTATTGAGGCAAAACGGTCACGATGGTAAAACGAGAAGAAATGTAGCGTTTGATGTTGCTTATGTCACTATCATTTTTAAAATATAGTAGTAAAAAACATTAGATAAGCATTTAAAACATATAAAAACATTGTATAATAATTAAATGTGTGTTTTAATTCAAAACCATTTTATAATTTAAAAAACGTTAGTTTTAAAAATTAACATATTTCAGAATTTCTAATAAAAGAGATATAATCAACATTCTTAAAAACGTGTACTCACATATTTTAATAGTATTGCTTGCTAAATAATAACATAATGAAAATAAAATATTTCTACTAAAAAAACGCAACAAAATTGTTCACTATAACACTACTCAAAAATTAAATATTTCTGCGTTAGATGATAAAAATTATTCAACAATTCAATGTAAGCAATGGGCATACGAAATAAAAAATGGATTCAAAACAAATTAATATAATAGCAAAATAAAAACAAAGATATAATTAGAATTTAATTTTGGATAATGTATTTTAATACTGTAAATTTCAACTCAATATTTTGCGTTGATTTAGATTTCTTTAGAATATCAAAGTGTATAGCACATTTTTAACGCTTATCTTTCTAGTCACTTTTCAAAGTATCTCTTCCCATTTCTATTCCATTTCCAGTCTTCTCCGAAAGTGGCCGTGACTTCCGTTTTCGGAGCATAAATTTTAAAATAACTTCTCCCTTTCACTCCGACACAACGTCGATACATAAAATAAATAACTCTTCAGAACCGCGACTGCTAAACGAAGGCTATAAATTTTGAGGCTCCCTTTTTTCCCCTCACTCTGTTGGGAACTGAGCGTAGAAATATCCTCTTTTTAAATATTTTGAGTTTTTTTTGTTTATTTTTCCTTCCACTTCCTTTTATAGTTAGGGTGGTAGTCAAGTGTCGATGGCAACTTTTGGACACTGCGAAGATTTATCTTCTCGCGTGGAAATTGAGTTGGTTGGGAGAAGCACGTGTTTTATGCGAGTGGAAAAAGATTAAATGAGCCGTGTCGTGAGCCGTGTTTGCAGGGGTGAGGTTGTCATTTCTTACGACCTGTGAGGAAATATTGCTGGGTAACTGAGTTGCATTATCGGCTCCAACGCTTTGGGTGAATTGATGTGAAATATCAGCAAATTAAATCTCCTATTTAAAAAAAACTTTCTTTGCTTTTATGAAAAGTAAAATGAACAGGTTACTGCACGTTATTCGGATAGAAAAGTAATTGCCCATGCATAAAAATTCAATTTTTCTCACCATTCCAATTCATGATAGGAATTCAACAGCGTTTTGCTCCTTACTGTAGCGGCCTGTTGGCCAACTGTCTAGCGGTTTGGACCAAATGCTTCAGGTTCAAATCCTGACGGTGACATGTATGTTAGTTGGTGGTTAGCAATCCCCGTTAAACTGTAGGTCCCGAACTATTTAGCCTAAAGTTTGCTCAAGATGACCGTAGAGGGACAAACCAAACCAAACCTTACCACTGCATTCAGTACTTGGTTCAACATCCATCAGTTGAAGGTGATGTTGTAGAATCGTAATAAAGAGGATGTGGATTAAACAGCTACTCATTAAAATATTTATTTGTCACAATCATTTTCAAACGTTTGAATCGCTAATAATGAATCTCATATTTTTTTACTGTGTGCAAGACATCATTTGAGGTTGATGACAGAGTGACTAGCGCTCTGGCGCTTAGTGTCACAGGTGTCGAGTTCCGGCGGGGCCATAGATGTTTGTAGTGGTTCGGCATCCACTTTAAACTGTAGGTCCCGCTGTGTTTAGCATTTGTGTGCACAAGATGACTGTTGAGCCACAAACGAAATCAAACCCACATTTTTAATAGTATTGGTTATTAAAAAAATAATGTAATTAAAAGTAGCATTTATTTAGTAATAAAAATGCGATAAAATCGTTTATTGTATCCCTTCTAAAATATTAAATATTTCTGTTTCAAATGACAGAAATAATCCAAACAATTCAATATAAGTTATGAAGTAAAAAATGGATTAAAAACAAAGTAATATATTAGAAAAAAAATGTAATTAAAATTGAATTATGGATGATATAATTTAATTAATGTAAACGTAGACACAATTGTTTGCATTGATTAAGAATTTCTTTTAAATATCAAGGAGTGTAGTACTTTTTTATCGCTTATCTTTCCAGTCACTTCTCAAAGTATCTCTTCCCATTTCCTGTCTTCTCCGAAAGTGGCCGTGATTTTTGTTTTCGGAGCATAAATTGTAAAATAACTTCTCCTTTTCACTCCCTCTCTATGTCGATACATAAAATAAATAAATCTTCAGAACCGCGACTGCTAAACGAAGGCTATAAATTCCGAGGCTTCCTTTTTTCCCCTCACTCTGTTGGGAAGCTGAGCGTGGAAAATTCCTCTTTTTAAATATTTTCAGTTTTTTTTTTTGTTTATTTTCCCTCCACTTCCTTTTATATTTAAGGTAGTACTCAAGTGTCGACGGCAACTTTTGGACACTGTGAAGATTTATCTCCTCGCGTGGAAATTGCGTTGGCGGGAAAAGCACGTGTTTTATGCGCGTGGAAAAGTTTTATTGTATGCAAAAAAATATGTGGGTGTGATGTCCAAATGACTACAGTTCTGGCTATTAGTGCCCCAGGTTTCGGGTTCGAGTTCTGGCGGCACCATTGATGGCTGTTAGGAATCCATTTTAAACCATTAGTTCCTGTATAATATGACAACTACAACTACATCACACCTCATCATTCTGCTTAGAGCTGAGTTGTCCAAGCAAAATTTGGGAATGATATAGGTGAGAAGAGGTCCGATTGGGTTCTGGGATGGTCTACGGTCATATGAGACCGGGTCCTACGGCGTAAGGGGAATTTCGATATACTACAAACACATACGAAACCTCCGAGATTCGTACCCGGAACCTGTGATACCAAGCGCCTGAGCACTAGCCACTCGGCCATCAGGTCGCCAATTCATTCTAAGTAATGTAATTTCAAAATAAAAAATGGATTCAAAACAAAGTAATATAACAGAAAATAAAAACAATTGTAATAAAAATTAAATTATGAATAACATATTGATTTAATGTAAACTTAGACATAGTAGTTAGCATTGATAAAGATTTCTTTAAAATATGAAAGTGTACAGCACTTTTTTAACGCTTATCTTTCTAGCCACTTCTCAAAGTATCTCTTCCCATTACTATCCTATTCCCAGTCTTCTACGAAAGTGGCCGTGACTTCCGTTTTCAGAGCATAAATTTTAAATTAACTTCTCCCTTTCACTCCGACTCAACGTCGATACATAAAATAAATAACTCTGCAGAACCGCGACTGTTAAACGAAGACCATAAATTCCGAGGCTCCCTTTTTTCCCCTCGCCCTATTGGGAAACTGAGCGTGGAAAATTCCTCTTTTTAAATATTTTCTTTTTTTTTTTCCCTCCACTCCTTTTTATAGTTAGGGTAGTAGTCGAGTGTCGATGGCAACTTTTGGACACTGCGAAGTTTTATCTCCTCGCGTGGAAATTGAGTTGGTGTGGGAAGCACGTGTTTTATGCGCGTGGGAAATATTAAATGAAAAATGTTATGAGCCGTGTTTGCAGGGGTGAGGTTGTCATTTCTTACGACCTGTGAGGAAATATTGCTGGGTAGCTGAGTTGCATTATCGGCTCCAACGCTTTGGGTGAATTGTTATGAAATATCATCAAGTTAAAATTCCTATTTAAAAACACTTTTTTTACTTTGATGAAAAGTAAAATGAACATGTTTCGGTTCGTTATTCGGATAGAAAACTAACTGCTCATGTATAAAATTTAAATTTTTGTCGCTGTTCCCTAATTCAAAGCAATTCAACAGGGATTTATTTCTTACCACTATATTCAGTACTTGGTTCAATATCACATTAGTTGAAGGTGATGTTGTAGAAACGTCATTGGGTTGGTATGGTTTGTCGCTCTATGGTCATCTTCTGCTCACTTTAGGCTAAATAGACCGGGATCTACAGCTTAACGTGGATTTCGAACCACTAAAATCGTCCATACCACCGCCAGGTGTATTATCGTGAAGAAAATGATGTAAATTAAACAGTTACCCATTAAAATTTGTGTTTGTCGTAATAACTTTTAATTTGTACTAATAATGAATCTCACATTTTTTTATTGTGTGCAAACCATCACGTGGATATGATGTCCGAATGACTAGAGCTCTGGCGCTTGGTGCCACATGTGTCGGGTTCGAGTTCTGAGGGTGCCATAGATATTTGTAGTGGTTCAGAATCCATTTTAAATCATTAGTTACTGTCTAATATGACTACTACTACTACTACACCACACCACATCATTCTGTCTAGAGCTGAGTTGCCCCTATACAATTTGGGAATTATGTGAGTGAGAAGAAGTCTGATTAGGCTCTGTGATGCTCTACGGTCATATGAGACTGGGAACTACGGCTTAAAGTGGATTCCGATATACTACTCACATCCGCGGCACCGCTGGGATTCGAACCCGAAACCTGTGGTACCGAGCACCACAGCGTTAGCACCTCGGACATCAGGTCCTCAATTCATACTAAGTAATGTAATTTCAAAGTAAAAAATGGATTCAAAACAAAATAATATAATAGAAAAATAAAAGTAAAGATGTTTCGACCTGTTATTCCGATAAAAAACTAACTGCTCATATATAAAAATCCTATTTCTGTCACTATTCCCAAATTTATAGCAATTCAATAGTGATTTACTTCTTAATTCTATATTCAGTACTTGAATCAGTACAGTTCATTATCATAAAGAAAAGAATGTGGATTAAACAGCTACCTATTAAAGAGTTTGTTTGTCGCAATCACTTTTAAAAGTTAACTGTCGGCAATTCCTAATAGTAGATCTCACATTTATTTTATTGCGTGCAAAACATCATGTGGGCCCGCGGGGCCATGGATGTTTGTAGTGGTACGGAATCCACTTTAAACTGTAGGTCCCGGTCTGTTTAGCCCTCGTGTGCGCAAGATGACCATAGAGCGACAAACCAAACCCAGATTATTAATAGTATTGGTTATTAAAATATACTATAATAAAAAGTAGCATTTATTTAGTAATAAAAATTGAATAAAATTGTTTATTAAATACCTTATAAATTATTAAATATTTTTGAATTAAATAACAGAAATAATTCAAACAATTTAATATAAGTTATGAACATATGAAGTAAAAAATGGATTCAAAACGAAGTAATAAAATAGAAAAATATAAACAAAGATGTAATTAAAATTAAATCATGGTTAATTTAATACTGTAAACTTAAAAACAATAGTTTGCATTGATTAAGAATTTCTGTAAAATATCAAAGTGTATAGCATTTTTTTAACCCTTATCTTTCTAGTCACTTCTCGAAGTATCTCTTCCCATTTCTATCCCATTTCCAGTCTTCTCCGAAAGTGGCCGTGACTTCCGTTTTCGGAGCATACATTTTAAAACAACTTCTCCCTTTCACTCCGACTCAACGTCGATACATAAAATAAATAACTCTTCAGAACCACGACTGCTAAACGAAGGCCATAAATTCCGAGGCTCCCTTTTTTCCCCTCGCTCTATTGGGAAACTGAGCGTGGAAAATTCCTCTTTTTAAATATTTTCAGTTTTTTTTGTTGTTTATTTTTCCTACACTTCCTTTGATAGTTAGGGTAGTAGTCAAGTGTCGATGGCAACTTTTGCACACTGCGAAGATTTATCTCCTCGCGTGAAAATTGAGTTGGTGGGAGAAGCGCGTGCTTTATGGAGTAAGATTAAATGAAAAATGTTGCGAGCCGTGTTTGCAGGGGTGAGGTTGCCATTTCTTACGACCTGTGAGGAAGTATTGCTGAGTTGCCTTATCGGCTCCCACGCTTTGGGTGAATTGATATGAAATATCAGCAAGTTAAAACTTTATTTTGTTAAAATATAAAATGGACATGTGTCGGCTCGTTATTCTGATCGAAAAGTAACTGCTCATGCATAAAAATTATATTTCTGTCACCTAATTTATGGCAATTCAACAGTGATTTACAAAATACTTACCACTATATTCAGTACTTTCTTCACCTCAGTAACAATAATTTCAGTAACTCACATTAAGTACGCGGCCTGGTGACTAGCGCTCTGGCTTTTGGTATCCCAGGCTTCAGGTTCGATTTCTGACTGTGGCATGGATGTTTGTGAGTGGTTAGCAATCCACGTTAAACTGTAGGTCCCGGTCTTCTTAGCCCAAAGTATGCTCAATATTAGAATCCAAACCAATCAAACCATATTCAGTACTTTCTTCATTTCCCCTTCAACTGATGCTCATGCCACATCAGTTGAAGTTGATGTTGTAGAATCGTAACTAAAAGAATGTGGATTAAACAACTACCATTAAAATCTTTATTTGTCTCAATCATTTTCAAACATTATGGTCGGGAATCAATTAGGAATCTCACATTTGTTTATTACGTACAAAACATCATGTGGCCCTGATGGCTAGATCTCTGGAGCTTTGTGCCACAGAGTTTGAGTTCCGACGGCGCTACGGAAGCTTGTAGGGACTAGGAATTACCTTTAAATTGTAGGTCCCAGTCTTATATGACTGTAGAGTTCTGCGTGTAGGGGGACAACCCTGCCCGTAAAAAACAAAAACATCTCCTGTTTCGAAATCTGCCAGTAGGGAAACTTCCTTTACCCTACCATGGGACTGTTGCTTCAATGAAAAAGAAAAATATCATGTTACCCTTTAATGGATTATCGTATATCTTATTTGTATCTTTTTGAGCTTCATTTGGGTTTACCCCGATGTCGATGTCTCATCAAATTAAAGTGAAGTTGATGAATCCTAAAGAACGGGACATAGTTTGAACAGCATCCTATTACATAGCGGTTCAGTTTTTGTTTTTTTCAGCTAGCAGCCATCCAATGGGATATATATCTTTGAATAAGGATTTCTTTTGTTAGATAAATATTTATACAAAACACTATCTTCAAATAACAATATGCAGAAATTCTACAGCAACATAAAAAAAATATTTCTGCGGAATTTAAATTTCAGAAGATAAATTTTAAAATAAATCTTTTCAGTATTAAACAAAATAAAATAAAGTTCATTAATCTAACACACAAAAATGAAAAAAAAAATAACATGATCAAACTATCTTAACATTATTATTTGAAAAGTAATTATGAAAAAATACACGTCTTTTCTGTGACACAAAATTTGATTAATTTCATGCTTTCGAACTCATTAATTAGCCAGGAGGCCAAAAAAGAAAAGAAACATGCTTATCTACAAGATAATATAATCCACGCCTTAATGTATAGATAATTTTTTTGTAATAGGGACACATGTCAAGAGTTCTCCTTTTTTACTTTTATTTCATTAAGGCAAAATTTATTATCTCATTCATTTTTGGTTTAAAAACACACGAAGAAAAAACATTACATAAAATATGGTAACTTGAAAAAATGACTTGCAATTTCTTTAAAGGAGGTGAAAAACATATTCATTTTTATTAATAAAATGAATTATATTGTTCAATGCATTCAAATTAATCCAATAATCTATATTTAAAGGTTGTATTATATTAAGTGCAAGTAGTTATTAAGAAGTGTTTAACTTGAAGGTCTTTAATCATTTAAAAGAGAGGCAAAGAGGGTTTTAAAAATGCAATGTCATTTATTAAGTTTGCAGTTAAAATGACGTCATATAATAATGGCCAAAGATTTTGCTGAGGGTAATGTGCTCATAATGTATTTCAATTTGTTCGAAGGTCTTTAATAATTTAAAATGTTTAGTTAGCAAACAATTTCATATGTTATATTCCCATACTCTAATGTAATGTATAACTCAAATAACATACTCGAAAGAGTATTGCAAAATGAATAATACTATTTTGAATAGATATACCCCTGAAATCACTTAATATAATTTACAAATTAAGAAATTAAGAAAAAAATATCATAAGATATTATTACTTAAATAAAGGAAAATACTACATAATTACATTTCAAAATGTCCTGTATTGTAAAGAAAATTTAAATTTTATGTAATTCAAATTCAGAACCTTTGACCATTTCTGTAAATAAATATTTAGGATTAACTGATTAGGAACTTTGCCATAAGTCATTTACATGATATGATTTAAGGAATATACAGTTTTTATACATTTCTTTTAATTTTTAAAATATAATATTTGAATTATATGCTTTTAATGATAGTATCTTATAAATCATAATCAATTAAATATTTTAGTATTGTACTAGTTTTTACTGATAAAAAATACAACACAGAAAATACATTCAAGATAAAGATAGTTTATAAAAATATCATAGCAGTCAAATTTGGTGTTCGTAAAGTTATATTTAGGTTGAAACTTATGTACTCTTGATAAATAGAAGTAACTTATAAGTTTTCAAAACAACTTATACCAAATGTGTATATTTAGTTATTTATTAATTATTTAGTTATTTTTATCGCACTATATTAAATAAGGTTCATTTATAGAAAATTCCTCGAAATTTCTGTCTGTTTCAACTTCTCCTTTAAGAGACAGAGAAACCATTCTTGCACTTGAAAACAATAAGCGGAATTCTACGAAATTTATTTTTTAAACCAACTGTAGTCAAATGATAGATCAGTAATTAGAGATTTGGATTGTTATATTATTATGTTTGTGTGTATATGCCTAAAACCCGGCATATTCAATGTGCGAATTTTTATTATTCCATTTTTCAAGAAAATAATTATGATCCATACTAATATCCCTATATTATGGATAAGTTATCGATAAATCAAGTCATCGGAAATAAATCTAAAGTTTGGTAAAATAAAAGTCTATTAGAGACAAATTTAGGCCTTCGACAAAAATAAATTTTTTTTTTGAGAAAAAGCATGAAATTAAGAAAAAAATAACAAAAAAGCCTCATTATGACATATTGCATAAGGATACTGTTTTAGGGATCCTTTCTTCAATTGAAAAATATCTAGAAGATTTACACGAAGGGTTGAATAAGTCTCAGGACATAGCATCGCAAAACGTTGAAGTCAATCAAGAAAATTATGCGCGAATATACAATTTAAGTGCACGATATTAAGCAGTTTGAAATGGGAGAGAAGATGCTTACTTTGGATTCTAATTCTTCGTACAATCTACTGAAAAGATAGCTTAGAGCTATAAACATGGTGGACATTACGCGACGTCTCATTTTCGTTCAACTAGATGATGGATCGACTAGAAAAATACACATGGACAAAAGTAGAACTCTTGTATCTCGAATGGAGCAAGTTGGATTAATATATGATCAAGATTATAAGTTTTTCGATATAATATATGCATCAGTAGATTCGAGATGAAAGACTAAAAATTACATTTGCACCAACATATTCGAACGAGATCAAGATTTGGATCTTAAACAACTAAATGAAATTATAAAGATTTTGGACAACTATGTAGACATTTCAGTAAATTACACATCAAACAATGGTTCTAGGTCATGACATAAACTTCACCAAGAACTGTTATTCGTATAACATTGCAAGAATAAGTAAATTTTAGATCTGGGATTCATCGAACATAAAGATAATAGCTGGGACGACCCTGTTGTAAGCGTAGCGAAGAAAATGGGAGCATCAAATTATGTGTTGACTACCGACCCAGAGAAGCGGTAGTTATGAGTTATTTATTATATGAAGTAGTAACTAAATCAGGAGGGGCGAACCCGCGGCCCGCGTGATTTATTCCAAGTTTACAATATATATATATTTTATAATGATCAAGGTAGTGAAAACCAATGTATTAAAAAATACATTATGTGTGCATCCATATATTCAAATATTAACTGTCGAAATCATGGCAAAAGTTAACTTTGATTTTAAAGTAATATTCTTGCGAATATATGACAGATACTGCCTGTTTTATTTATGAGTTTACAGTTATGAGTTCTCAGAATAGTTAAATTATATTCTGCGAACTTATGATGAGCGCGCATCTTGGAACATCAAATATAACAAGTTCTATGTTTCACTTTGAGTGACCTCAGTGATGCAGCGACCATCCTTAGATACTCACAGTTGATGGTTAATAGAAGAGTAAATAAGACTCTTAGTTCAAGTTGTTAGTGCTTTTGGTTCAACTTACACCTTCGAATCGTTGTTTTCGAAATGAAATTGACCAAACAGAAAATACGCTAACCTGCAGCACCAATTATGTGCAAATACCCAAATTGAGATCGATTTGCAAAAACTAAGCAAAAGAATGGAGAAACAAATATCGCACTAGTAAAATAAATATTTTGTTTAAGGATTTCATTTTTTATTTCGTTTATATTTACATATCTTTTATATTTCATTTTTAATGTTATACATTTCTTTACAATGGGCGTTTAGTATCATTATCATTATATTATCTACGTTTGCATGTAAGAATAATAGTAAACACAAATTAATAACTCATTACGTTTAAATTTTTCGCCAAAAAATGTCTAGAGTGGATCTAAATCTAATATGGGTATATATAATTTAATATGCGGCCCGCGGAGTTATGATGCTTTTTCAAAGTGGCCTGCAAGATCATTTAGGTTGACCAGCCCTGAACTAAATGAAAACCGCCACTAAATGAAGAATTCCATTAATGATGTATGGACAATTTCCTATGCAATATTTTCATATGCATGCACTAAGTTAAGGAATTTAAACCAATTTAATAGTAGTTAAATACCATAATCATCAATTTGGCATTTACTGACATTATTAGAATAATACAATATGAATCAGCTGTATGCATTCCACTTATCAAATCGAATACTCATTCTAATAAGTCCTTAACTCATTGCCCTCATATATTTTTAAGAGCGCCAAGAACTTTACTAGCAGTCAAAACTAATATTTACATAAAACTCTTCAAAGTTCTAATTGAATTAATGTACTAGTTAACCCTGGAACGGACAAATAAAAAGTTTCTAATTACGATTAGAAAGATAGTAGAAAGTATTACAGATTCGTTAATTAAGTTGAATTGTATTTGAATATACGCTGATCCCTTTAATTCTCTAAATTGCGAAATTTTGTCCGAAAAAACAATAATAAAGTTCCTAATTAAGCGAAATACTTCATTATTAATTAGCAGTAGTTGTCTTCACTTTGCCTGAATGAGAATTTAATGTATATATATATATTTAAATACTTATTTATTTATTTTTTTATTTGTTTAGCACTAATATTTTTTGTTACTGTGACGAGATTTCGGAACATTGTTGTTTTAATTAGTGCTACACAGGATAATATTAAGTTATTTAATAAAAATTAGTTAATTTCGTTTTGTTTTGTGTTCCAAATGCTTTCTTGTTAATGATGTTAACAAAAATACATGTTTTGTTATTCAGAACCATGAAATACATTTGCAGATATTAAATTTGGCAATTAAATAAATAGGTTGGTTTAACTATTTTTGAGAAATTGACGTGTTTTGATATTTATATCTATATTTATCACTTTTATTTTTATGGTGATTTTTTTTAAAGATCATTAATTTTTCCACTTTTAAAATGACATAGTTAGTGTTTAATTGACCAAAAATTAATAAACAATAAATTATACCCGGAACATATTTTCCAGTGAATTACAAACATTTAATTTTCTACTAAAATTTAGCATAAATATAGGGATAATTTATGTAATGCATTAAAAAATAACATTAATATCCACAATTATATATTTTTTTTTTTAAAATTATTTAACATCAATTACAACTTTATCTGATGTTAAGGACTTGTTTCACGCTAGTATGGAATAAATAAATCGTATGGATTTGATTTAGTTTGTCGCTGTACGGTCATTTTGTGCACAATTTGGGCTAATTAGACCGGGATCTACAGTTTTATGTGGATTCCAAATTACTAACAAACATCTATGCCAATGACGGGATTCGAATCTGAAGCCTGTGGTACCAACAACTAGTGCACTTGCCAATTGGCCATCAGCCCTATAAATAGCATGAAAGAATTTGCCGTCCACAATATGGTACTAGGGGGAAGTTTTCTGTTTTCCTCTTATACAATACGAAATTAGTTGTGAAAATTTTTTTTTCTGTGAGCCAATACCATCTTCAAGGTCCTTAACGAAAAAAAAGATCTATTTCAAAATGTTAAAAATTAAATTTCAAAAATTAAACCAACAATTGTTTTCAAATGATATTTTATCTAACTAGTAGTTATTTTAAAAAAAAATAACGAAAGCCGTGCATTTTGACTTAAGTCATTCGCTATGTAAAACACAGTGAACACATAGTGTTAACTATAATGCCTAATAGTGATACCTATCTGCCATATTTAATGTGGTTCCTATAGTGTTATCAGCAGGTTATAATATACCCACATGGCAATTTGTAGTTCAATGGCAACGTGCACGACTATCGTGCAAATCAGAGGAAGTTCGAATCCTCTGATGGAATACATTGCACCCTGCACTCTCGAAGGCCAGAAGACACGACAGGGGCAGTAAAAAAGTGTTTCCCATCAGCAGTCTCACGCTTCTGGTGGCAGTTTTCCAGATATTTTCAAATACGACATACAATCTCTGAGCTATTTTATACTAAAAGTTTTCCAACATGGCAAGACACTCGTAAGTAGAACATGAAGCCCACCAGTGTACCACAAAATATGTATAGAATTGTCCCTGTAACTCCCAGAAATACCCCCTAAGGTTCTTTCTCTACTTTTGGAGAGAAAAGAAATAACTTTCCGGTCTACATATTTATCTTGAGCATCTTCAATGAAATTAAAACTACTATTAAAAATTATAATTTTTCTGTTTTATTTTGTCTGATATGCGATTCTTACTTAAGTCCATTCTTCAATTTTTCCTCTTAACAATCTTAGCAATTTCTATTTGTTTTAAAGACTTAAATGTATCGTTTATTATATGATAAATATATAATAAACGATATAATATATAATATATGATAAATATATAATAAACGATACGATGTACAGAAATGTACATCGTACAGATAAACGATGTACAGAAACATTAAGAGATAGCATTTCGAAAATAAAGTTAGAAAATGAGAGAAATGATGGTATCGATTAAATCTTCTATTTATTACTAAATTATCGGTGTTAAAATAATATTCGCGAATTACACTCAAGAGTATTAGATAAATGATGGTCTTACCGCTTCTATTGCATTTTGCACATTATCATAATGGCGATTAGAGAAATGTTGATCTCGCGGATAAATAGCAGCCACCTTTTAACTCATTACAACATCCACAGTTACAGTTTAACGAGTATTCTTGAATAATTATTTTCTGATGATATCAAACTGTTAATTCCTTATTATTTTAATCATTTAGGTTGGCCTATCTTTTGAAGCTAACTCATTAGAAATCCTTAATAAGGCAATTTTGGATTTTATCAAGATAAGTACACGAAATTAAAGGGGATTTATATGGTGATACGTGTTTTTTAAAAAAGTTATTAATACGGTAAATATGAAATTATCTCTAATTATTGCTTCAATTTAAATGCATACGTTTAACATCAGATAATTCTGGTATCCAATTCGTAAACGATATTTAGGTAAATATCGTAATTATAAGAAATGGAAACTTAATGAAGCTAAAATAAATCAAAATACTTCTCCCATATTTAATGTGTTGAATTCGTTTTGCATTAGAATTTCAACAATTTTGAATAATCCTAGTGATAATTTCAATTAATACAGAGCTTATGAACCAAAATATAATTTATACATACGTTTCATCTATCAATTAACAGTGAAAAATAAAATTTCATTTTTTAAATTTTGAAGAAATTGAACTATTGAAACTAAATTCTTTCAATAATTTTGTTTACGAGTTACACAAATAATTTTAATTATGAAACTGTGTAAAATTTTCAAATTTGTTTGTATTAAAGAATAGGTTATCATAAGTTCGCAGAATGCAATTTAATTATTCGCGAAATCATAACTGTAAACTCATAAATAAAGCAGGCAATAACTGTCATATATTCGCAAGAATATTATTTTAAAATCAAATTTAAATTTTTCTCATTATTTCGGCAGTTAATTTTTGAATATATGAATGCACAAATAATGCATTTTTTTATACGTTGGTTTTTACAACTTTGGCTATTGCAAAATCAATTTATTTTGAAAAAGTATGATAAATCTCACGGGCCGGAAAATTTTCAAGGCTGGCCGCAGGTTAGCTTCCGCAGGTTAGGTCACTTCTGCTCTAGAAACTATTATAACCTTTTAACAACTTTATTGTAATCTAAAGCTAGTTCTTTATAAAAAATGTTTAATCGTTTATAATTGGAAATTTGTAATTTCCATTCGTTATATACGAAATAACAATTTTTGTTATTTACGAAAATTGACAAAATCTAGTGAACATCACAAACATACCGATTTTTTTACTTTTATCTTGAAAATTCCATAATCAATCCTAATTATTCCTTTTCTTAAAAGATATACAAATACAATAACGTTTTTATGAAAAGGGTCCTCATTGAAAAGCACATTCACATCTGAGATATTTAAAAAACTACAATTCCATCTGAATTTTTTCTGGAAAGTGCTTTAAGAAATAAAACTCTTCTGGTATTCATTAAGGACTAATTAAATGATAAAAACTGAAGCATCAATGAAAAACAAAAAACATTATCTAATACGTGAAGAGCATCGAAACTTATTAATTGAATTTGGATATACGAAAGTGCAAATAAAAACAAAAAAGTTCAGTAATGAGTTAAAGAAACATACGAATTTATTATTTAAATTTCGTTCTTTCAATGTGGTTCTTAAAAAAATAATGCTTCAATGATAATTGAAGAACCCAATGTTTGAATTTAATAAAGGATCAATTAAAATTTTCATATCAAAGAACTACATTAATTCGTAATCTTAACCGTATCTTTTTTAAAATAGTTTTAATTTTTACTTAAAAACGGAATTAAAATGAGATTTTCTGTCTTTTGGTATTAAACTACATTGATGTAACTTGCTTGGAGTATATGGATTAACAGTAATATTGTATATATATATGTTGTGAAAGTGATTAATCAATTATTAATCATGATCATCAGATTAATCCCATTTACCATTACACATAATATATATACTTTTTACTAGGTAGGTTATTAGTCCAACGCCCTAAGCTCTACAATCATACTAGATTAAGACCTACGGTTTAAAATGGATTCTGAACACCACTATAAACATCCATGGCACCACTGGGACTCGAACCCGAAACCTGTGGCCCTGAGCACTAGTCATTATATATATATATATATATTAAAAGGTTTAAATAATAATATTTATGAAAAGAAAATGGATTTTAATTTTTTTCAATTTCAGAGAATTTAATTTCAAATTCTGTAAGTAAGTATCATTTACCCTATTCAAATTAATCTTTTGAATTAAATGTATCAAACAAAACTTTAATTGGAAGATTAAAAAAATTATGTCAATTAAAGAGGTTATTCTTTTAAAACGACAAAATAAAAGTATCATTTTTTTTGCTCATAGTTTTTCCAGTAAATTTTTATTCTGTCTTTAAATTAAAAAAAAAAAAAAAAATACTAATATTCATTAACAGCAATTGCAAACATAAAAAAATCATAAAATCATTGATTTAAAAAATATACTATCATTGTTATTAAAAAATGTATAAATATTTCCATTCTTTTAATCATCAAAGAAATAATTTTATTTTTATTTTTATCATACAGGAATCGACAAAAGTCTTTTTTCTGAAAATAAAATGTGAATTAAGTCAATTTATAAAAAAAAAATATACAATAAATTTTAAGATTTACGTTAATTACTTAAATAAATGAAAATATTTTTTTTTTTATTTTAACATCTTTTTTTGAAAAAAATTTAAAGTAAGAATAAATTCCATTCTTTCATCTCCATCAGTATAATTTCTTTAATTTTTATTAAGAAATAAAACAAAATTAATTTTTAGAACTTCATATTACTTACATCTTTATATTTAACTGAATTGTTAACTCATTGTAATAATCTTTATTACTGTATATTTCCGAATATAAGCGGTTCTGTTTATAAGCCGAGAGTGCATTTTCTTCAAAACAAGTAAATAAAAAAAAAAAAAATTTTAAATCAATTCCTACTTTTTTTTCACTATATTACAGAAAATCCTTTATAAATAATTTGCATTCTTTTTTTAAAGTTTATCGAGCGCCATCTATTGGTAGATATATGCAACTTAAATCTAAAAAAAACGAAAATTAATTAATTAAATTTAATTACGGAATTAATGTTTGAAAAAACTGTATTAATATCCAGTGTCATCCATTACAAGTTCAAAAAAAAATGTATTTGAACTTGAATGAATGAATAAAAATTATTTTATTAACGATTGAAAATTTGAACAAGATATATATAGGGAGAGTGTTAGCTAATAGAAGGAATTCAAAAATGACAACTTAAAACCCGTATACTAGTCGAAATGGAATATAAAAGATGTGTTAAATAAATCATCCATGCTGTTTTTGGACGAAAGAGTAGTAATATAGCACAATAGCATCAAAGAAAGAGAAAATATTTCTTTGACATTAAAATGTTTAGTAAATTTCGCAATAAAATATTACTTGTACATCTAAAACGTAGCCAACGGCCATACCATGTTGAATATACCGGTCAAGCATCATTGGGCGCGGTCAGTAGTTGGGTGGGTGACCACCTGGGAACACCGCGTGCCGTTGACATTCACAAATTTGGGACCTGAATGGCCAAGTGTCTAGCGCTCGGTGCCACAGGTTTCGGGTTCGAATCCCGACGGTGACATGGATGTTTGTAGTGGTTCGGAATCCACTTTAAGCCGTAGGTCCCGGTCTCCTATGACTGTAAGAGCGTCACGGAGCCAAAGTCAGATTTCTACCTACGGGTGCTCCATCACAACAGAAGCTGCTTCCTTCCCCTTCAATCATGAGTACGTATGGGCTCGTGGGCATGGCCAGCCAAGTGGGATAAGAAACAACAACAACACATCTAAAACGTTCTCTCTTATATGAAATGTTTTTACTCGAATTGGGATTAACCGAATGAGAATTACAAAACACTTTTTACTTAAATTTAATTTTGATTTCAATTTATTTTTTTTACAATCAAAGTGTAAATTAGGAGAAAAATTCGCAATTCAAGAAGACCCTTTGCAGAATTGCGTTTTCTTTCCAATTAAGACAGGCACACAACGAAAGCGAAATCTTCCACATTGATTTTTTTTCAGGAAGTGACAGCGAAGTTCATTGGAAAACTTTACGAATTCCTTTTCAGCATTATTTTTAGGAACACATCTACCACTTAAAGGTCGTTTAGTTTCAATTATTCATTATATATTAATACATTCAATGGAAACAAAATAATGTTGATATTAATAAGAATTAAATCTCTACTAATTAAAACTACACATAATAATTATTACTACTACTACTAATTAATAGTTAACTCGCTGAATTAAACCATTCCTTATGTAAAATGAACTGAATAAAATATTTAAATTTCTATGTCTATTATTAAAAATGGTCAATTGCGTGACATAATAGGAAGTATAAAGTCAAAAGGTTTTGTGCGATATCCATAAAACATAATGAAATAATTGTCTCTAACCACTTTCTGAATCCAGTATTTCATTATAAATATAACTTTAATCATTGCCATACTCAATTAATTATTTTAATCATTATCCTGAAATAATTTAGTTAATCTAATAAATAATTATTATCATTAGATTAATTCAATTTGATCTAATTATATTAATATTTAATATTAATTATCTAATTTAATTAATTTACTTCATAAAAATTAGTTATAAGTAATATTTTACGAAAATTTACAATTTATTATAGTAAAAATTAAATGTTTTTGATATATTTGATATATTAAATTACAGGCTTAGAATATGTATCTGATGTAAAGGCATTCTTTTCTTTTCTTTTTTAATGTAAAAAATAGCAATAATAATGTGATTTTCTTTCAACAAATATTAAACAATATTCAGGAAAAACTGTTATAATAAAATACACTGAAGTGACAAAAGTCATGGGATAGCAATATGCAAATTTTCAGATAGCAGTAGCATCGCGTAGAACAGGTATAAATGCGCAGTGCTTTCGCAGAGCTTTCATTTCTGTTCAAGTTATTCATCTGAAGAGGTTTTGGCGTGATGATGACAGCACGACGGGAATTAACAGACTTTGAACGCGGAATGTTAGTTGGAGCTAGACGCATGGGTCATGCCATTTCGGAAATCATTAGGGAATTCAACATTCCCAGATCCACTGTGTCAAGTGTGTGCCGAAAGTATGAAATTTCAGGCATAACATCCCACCATGGACAGCGCAGTGGTCGACCGCCTGCACTTAACGACCGAGACCGGCGACGTCTGCAAAGAGTCTTAAATTCTAACAGACAAGCAACACTGCGTCAAATAACCGCAGAAATCAATGTGGGACGTACAAGGGACTTGTCTGTTAGTACTGTGCGGAGAAATTTGGCTTTCTTGGGCTATTCCAGCAGAAGACCGACTCGAGTGCATTTACTGACAGAACGACATCGCTTGCAGCGACACTCGTGGGCACGTGAGCATATCGGTTGGTGCCTAGATGAATGGAAAACCGTGGCCTGGTCCGATGAGTCACGATTTCAGTTGGTAAGAGCTGATGGTAGGGTTCGAGTGTGGCGCAGACCCCACGAAGCCATGGACCCAAACTGTCAGCAAGGCACTGTTCAAGCTGGTGGTGGCTCCGTAATGGTGTGGGCTGTTTTTTCATGGCATGGACTTGGTCCTCTGGTGCGACTGGACCGATCATTGACTGGAAATGCTTATTGCAATGCAGCCATTCATGGACTTCATGTACCCAAACAACGATGGGATTTTTATGGATGACAATGCGCCATGTCACCGGGCCACAACTGTTCGCGATTGGTTTGAAGAACATTCTGGACAATTCCAACGAATGATCTGGCCACCTAGATCGCCCAACATGAATCCCATCGAGCATTTATGGGACATCATCGAGAGGTCTGTTCGTGCCCAAAATCCTGCACCATCAACGCT
This sequence comes from Caerostris darwini, assembly GCA_021605075.1. Classification (NCBI taxonomy): domain Eukaryota; kingdom Metazoa; phylum Arthropoda; class Arachnida; order Araneae; family Araneidae; genus Caerostris; species Caerostris darwini. Next base: position 649,533 of record BPLQ01009917.1, read on the forward strand.
TTCACAATTATGGACGTCTATCGAGACAGCATGGCTCAATATTCCTGCAGAAGACTTCCAACGACTTGTTGAGTCCATGCCACGTCGTGTTTCTGCACTTCGCCGGGCGAAAGGAGGGCCGACACGATATTAAGAGGTATCCCATGACTTTTGTCATTTCAGTGTATCTACAAAATCATAATCAATCATGATGTATCAATTCTATTAATGTCAAGTGATATATAAAACAAAATTAATTTATTGAACGCAAGACAAAAACAACAGACATAACAAAAATGATTTTAGGAAACCGAAAGCCTTGATGATATTAAAACCTGAAAAATAAATAACGTAATTTAACTGAGAGGCATTTGTCACAATGCTAAAAAGAGAAGAAAAGTAACATTTCATTTTGCTTATGTTACTGTCATCTGTGGAATTGATTAAATAAAAAGCACTCAAGAAATTAAAAGAATAGGGTTTAAGAATTTCCAATTAAAGTGACATTATCAACATCCTCCAACACATATACCCGCATATTTTCAATAGTATCGGTTATTAAGATATAATGTATCGTTAAATAAGATATCTTTAGTAATAAAAAGCAATAATATTTTTTAAAAAATTAAATATTTCTGCATTAAAAATTATAATTTATACAATTCATTGTAAGTAATGTAATTTCAAAGTAAAAAATGAATTCAAAATAAAGTAATATAATAGAAAATAAAAACAAAGGTAGGATTAAAATTAAATTATGAATAACCTAATTTAATTAATATAAACTCAGACAAAATAGTTGCTAAAACGAGAAGAAACGTAGCATTTCAAGTTGCTTATGTCACTGCCATATATAAAATAATTTAATTAGAAAATATTATAGAAACTGACATAATAGTGTTTCAGAATTTACACAATCACCATCCTCCAACACGGGTACCCACAGATTCAAATAATACCAGTAATTAAAAAATATTGTTGTGAAAAATAACATATCTTTAGTAATAATAGCGTAATAATATTGTTTACTGTATCACTTTAAAAAAAATAAATATTTGTTAGTTGAAAGACAGAAATAAACCAACCAATTCAATTTAAGATATGTACATACGAAGTAAAGAATGGATTCAAAACAAAGTGATATAATCGAATTATGTCTGTGCTTTTAATTAAAATTAAATTATGGGCAATATAATTTAATACTGTAAACTTAGGCACAATAGTTTGCGTTGATTAAGAATTTCTGTAAAATATCAAAGTTTATAGCACTTTTTTAACGCTTATCTTTCTAGTCACTTCTCATAGTATCTCTTCCCATTTCTATCCCATTTCCAGTCTTCTTCGAAAGTGGCCGTGACTTCCGTTTTCGGAGCATAAATTTTAAAACTACTTTTTCCCTTTCACTCCAACTCAACGTCGATACATAAAATAAATAACTCTTCAGAACCGCGACTGCTAAACGAAGGCTATAAATTTCGAGGCTCAATTTTTTTCGTTACACTCTATTGGGAAGCTGAGCGTGGAAAATTCCTCTTTTTAAATATTTTCAGTTTTTTTTGTGTTTATTTTTCCCTCCACTTCCATTCATAGTTAAGGCAGTAGTAGTCAAGTGTCGATGGCAACTTTCGGACACTGCGAAGATTTATCTCCTCGCGTGGAAATTGAGTTGGTGGGAGAAGCACGTGTGGAAAAAGATTAAATGGAAAATGTTGCGAGCCGTGTTTGCAGGGGTGAGGTTGTCATTTCTAACGACCTGTGAGGAAATAGCTGAATAGTAGCTGAGTTGCAATGTCGGCACCACAGATTTGGGTGAATTAATATGTAATATCAGCAAGTTAAAACTCTTATTTAAAAAAAAATGTCTTTACTGTGATGAAAAGTAAAATGTATACGTTTCGACTGGTTACTGACACTATTCTATAATTTATAGCAATTGATTGATTTATTGCAATTCAGTGATTTACTCTTTACCACTTCGATACTTGGTTCGATATCACACGAGTTGATGTTGTACAATCGTAAAGAAAAGGATTTTGATTCAACAACTACTCATTAAAAGTTTTGTTTGTCACAATCATTTTCAAATGTTAACGGTCGACAATTACTAATAAAGAATGTCACATTTTTTTATTATGTGCAAAACATCATGTGGGCCTGATGGCCGAGTGACTAGAGCTCTGTAGCTTGGTGACACAGGGTTCGAGTTTCGACGGCGCTACGAAAGTTTGTAAGGATTCAGAATCCACTATAAATTATAGGTCTCAGGCTTATATGACTGTACATGTCTGAGTGTAGGGCTAGAACCCTGCCCCATAAAAAAATCATCTCCTGGTAACATCGAAATGGTGTAATTTAAATGCGATGTATTTAGGCGAAACGGTCACAATGCTAAAAAGAGAAGTAATGTAGCATTTCATGTTGCTTATGTCACTACCATCTTTAAAATTTAGTAACTAAAAAACATTATATAAACATTTAAAACATAATAAACATTTTAAAGTAACTAAATGAGTGTTAACTAAAACATATTTTAAAATTAAGAAACGTTAGTTTTGTATGAAATAACATTAATGTTTATTAGTAAAAACTTAAACATATTAATGTTTCAGAATATTCAATAAAACAGTTATAATCAACATTCTTAAACACGTGTTTTCACATATTTTAATAGTGTTGGTTGTTAAAAAAAACATAATGAAAATAACATATTTCTAGTAATAAAAACGCAATAAAATCGTTTACTATAAAACTCCAAAAAACGTAAATATTCCTGTGTTAAAAGACAAAAATAATCCAACTAATTCATTGTAAATAATACAACATAGGTAATAAAAAATTCCTTCAAAACAAAGTAAAACAATACCAAAAAAAAATATGTAATTAAAATTAATCTATGGGTAATACAATTTAATTAATGTAAACTTAGATAAAAAAAAGTTTGCATTGATTAAGATTTCTTTAAAATATCAAAGTGTACAGCAGTGTTTAACGCTTATCTTTGTAGTCACTTCTCAAAGTATCCAACTCAACGTCGATACATAAAATCAATAACTCTACGGAACCGAGACTGCTAAACGAAGGCTATAAATTCAGAGGAACTTTTCCAGTTTTTTTTCTCTATTTTTTTACACTTCATTTTATAATTAGGGTAGAAGTCAAGTGTCGATCGCAACTTTTGGACACTGCGAAGATTTATCTCCCCGTGTGAAAATGGAGTTGGTGGGAGAAGCACGTGTTTTATGCGCGTGGAAAAAGATTAATTGCTTTAAATGACAGAAATAATCCAACCAATTCAATGAAAGTAAAGATTACACGAAGAAAAAAACGAATTCAATACAGAGTATTGTAATAAAATAAAAAAATGATTTAACTAAAATTAAATTATAGGTAGTATAACTCAATTAATGCAAACTTAGACAAAACAGTCTGCACTGATTAAAATTTCTGTAAAATATCTAAGTGTACAGCACTTTTTTTACGCTTATCTTTCCAGTCTCTTCTCAAAGTATCTCTTCCCATTTCTATCCCATTTCCAGTCTTCTTCGAAAGTGGCCGTGACTTCCGTTTTCAGAGCATAAATTTTAAAATAACTTCTCCATTTCACTCCGACTCAACGTCGATACACAAAATAAATAACTCTTCAGAACCACGACTTCTAAACGATGGCTATAAATTTCGAGGCTCCCTTTTTTCCCCTCACTCTATTGGGAAGCTGAAAGCGTGGAAAATTCCACTTTTTAAATATTTTCTGTTTTTTTGTTTATTTTTCCCTCCACTTCCTTTTAAAGTTAGGGCGGTAGTCAAGTGTCGATGACAACTTTTGGACACTGCGAAGATTTATGTCCTCTCGTGAAAATTGAGTTGGTGAGAGAAGCACGTGTTTTATGCGCGTGGAAAAAGATTAAATTTAAAATGTTGCGAGTCGTGTTTGGAGGGGTGAGGTTGTCATTTCTTACGACCCTGTGAGGAAATATTGCTCAGTTGCATTATCGGCTACAGCGCTTTGGGTGAATTGATATGAAATATCAGAAAGTTAAATTTCCTATTTAAAAGAAAAAAATTTCGTTACTTTGATGAAAAGTAAAATGAACATGTTACTGCTCGTTATTCGGATAGAAAGTAACTGCCCATGCATAAAAAATCAATTTTTGTCACCATTCCAATTCATCATAGAAATTCAACAGCGTTTTGTTCCTTACTGTAGCGGCCTGTTGGCCAACTGTCTAGCGGTGTGGACCAAAGGCTTTGATAAAAAAGGTTTCAGGTTCAAATCCTGACGGTGACATGGATGTTAGTTGGTGGTTCGTAATCTCCGTTAAACTGTAGTTCCCGAAAACTCCTATTAAAAAAATATTAAAACTCTTATTTAATAAAAACTTTCTTTACTTTGATGAAAAGTAAAATGGACATGTTTCGGTTCGTTATTCGGATAGAAAACTAACTGCTCATGTATAAAAATTCAATTTCTGTCACTATTCCCCAATTTATTGTAATTCAGCTGTAGTTTATTCGTTATCACTATATTCGATACATAGTTCACAATCACATCAATTGAAGATGATATTGTAGAATAGTAAAGAAAGGGTCGTGGAATAAACAACTACCTATTAAAATCTTTGTTTGTGAAAATCCTCTTCAGATGTAACGATCGGCAATTACAAATAATGAATCTCATATTTTGTTATTATTTGAAAAACATCATGTGGGGCTGATGTCCGAGTGACTAGAGTTCTGGAGGTTGGTGCCACAGGGTTTAGGTTCCGACGGAGCTACAGAAGCTTGTAGGTTTGGTTTGTCGCTAAACGGTCATCTTATGCACACTTTAGGCTAAATAGACCGGGACATACAGTTAAAAGTGGATTCCGAACCACTACAAGCACCCATGGCACCGCCGGGACTCGATCCCGAAGCCTGTGGTACCGTGCGCCAGAGCGATAGCCACACGGCCACCAGACCCCGGAAGCTTGTAGGGGCTAGGAATCCCCTTTAAATTGTAGGTCACGGTTTTACATGACTGTACTGAGTGTAGGGGCACAATCGTGTCCCGTAAAAAAGAAAACCATCTCCTATTTCGAAATGCTAAAATTTAACTGCGATGTATTAAGGGAAGGCGGTCACAATGCTAAAACGAGAAGAAATGTAGCATTGCCTGTTGTTTATGTCACTACCATTTTTAAAATTTGCTAACCAAAATCATTAGATAAACATTTCAACTATAAAAAATATTTTAAAATAACTAAATGTGTTTTAACTAAAAAACATTTTATACTTAAAAAACGTTAGTTTTGTAAGAAACTAACATATTAGTATTTTAGAATTCTCAATAAAAGAGTTATAATCAACATTCTTAAACACGTGTACTCACATATTTTAATAGTATTGGTTGTTAAAAAATAACGTAATGCAAATAACATACCTTTAGTGATAAAAACGCAATAAATATGTTTACCGTATCACTCCAAAAATTAAATATTTCTGCATTAAATGACAAAAATAAGCCAAGCAATTCAATGTAAATAATCATTATACGAAGTAAAAAATAAATTCAAACATATTAATATAATAGTAAAATACAAATAAAGATATAATTAAAATTAAATTTTTAACAATATAATTTAATTACTGTAAACTTAGACACAATAGTTTGCATTGATTAAGAATTTCTGTAAAATATCAAAGTGTAAAGCACTTTTTTAAGGCTTATCTTTCTCGTCACTTCTCAAAGTATCTCTTCCTATTTCTATCCCATTTCCAGTCTTCTCTGAAAGTGACCGTGACATCCGTTTTCGGAGCATAAATTTTAAAATAACTTCTCCCTTTCACTCCGACTCAACGTCGATACATAAAATAAATAACTCTTCAGAACCGCGACTGCTAAACGAAGGCTATAAATTCCGAGGCTCCCTTTTTCCCCCTCACTCTATTGGGAAGCTGAGCGTGGAAAATTCCTCTTTTTAAATATTTTGGGTTTTTTTTTTTCCCCTCCACTTCCTTTTATAGTTAGGGTAGTAATCAAGTGTCGACGGCAACTTTTGGACACTGCGAAGATTTATCTCCTCGAGTGGAAATTGAGTTGGTGGGAGAAGCACGTGTTTTATGAGCGTGGAAAAAGATTAAATGAAAAATGTTGCGAGCCGTGCTTGCAGGTGTGAGGTTGTCATTTCTTATGACCTGTGAGGAAATATTGCTCAGTTGCATTATCGGCTTCAACGCTTTGGCTCAATTGATATGAATTATCAGCAAGTTAAAAATCCTATTTAAAATAAAAACTGTCTTTACTTTGATGAAAAGTAAAATGAAAATGTTTCGGCTCATTATTCCAATAGAAAACTAAACGATCATAAATAAAATGTCTATTTCTGTCATTTCTTCCTAATTTATTGCAAATTAATTCTGAGTTACTCCTTACCATTATATTCAGTATTTAATTTTATGTTACATAGTTGAATGTGATGTTGCTGAATCGTAAAGAAATGGGCTTGGATTAAACAGCTACCCATAAAATCTTTTTCAAATGTTAACGGTCGGCAATCAAAAATAATGAATCTCAAATTTTTTTTATTGTGTACAAAACATCATATGGGTCTGATGGTCGACTGATAAAAGCTCTGGCGCATGGTGCCACAATGTACGAGTTCCGGGTGTGCCACAGATGTTTGTTCGGAATCCATTTTAAACCATAATTTTCAGTCTAACATGACTACTACTAATACACCACTCCACATCATTCTGCCTAGAGCTGAGTTGCCCGTATACAATTTGATAATGAGGTGGGTCAGAAGAAGCCTGATTGGACTCTGTGATGTTCTACGGTCATAACAGACCGGGACCTACGCCTTCAAGTGGATTCCGATATACTACAAACAACCATAGCATCGAGTGGATTCGAACCCGAGACCTGTGGTACCGAGCGCCATAGCGCTAGTCACTCGGTCATCAGGTCGCTATTCATTCTAAGTATGTGTAATTCTAATGTAACTTCAAAGTAAAAAAGTGGATTAAAAAAATATGATATAATAGAAAAATACAAACAAAGATGTAATTCAAACTAACTTATAGGAAGTATAATTTACATAATGTAAACATAGACAACACTGTTCGCATTGATTAAGAATTTCTGTAAAATATCAAAGTGTACAGTACTTTTTTAACACTTATCTTTCTAGTCACTTCTCAAAGTATCTCTTCCCATTTCTATCCCATTTCCAGTCTTCTCCGAAAGTGGCCGTGACTTCCGTTTTCGGAGCATAGATTTCAAAATAACTTCTCCCTCTCACTCCGACTCAACGTCGATGCATAAAATAAATAACTCTTCAGAACCGCGACTGCTAAACGAAGGCTATAAATTTCGAAACTCCCTTTTTTCCCCTCACTCTACTGGGAAGCTGAGCGTGGAAAATTCCTCTTTTTAAATATTTTCAGTTTCTTTGTTTATTTTTCCCGGCACTTCCTTTTATAGTTACGGTAGTAGTCAAGTGTCGATGGCAACTTTTGGACACTGCGAAGATTTATCTCCTCGCGTGGAAATTGAGTTGGTGGGAGAAGCACGTGTTTTATGCGCTTGGAAAAAGATTAAATGGAAAATGTTGCGAACCGTGTTTGCAGGGGTGAGGTTGTCATTTCTTACGACCTGCGAGGAAATATTGCTCAGTTGCATTATCGGCTCCAAACGCTTTAGGTGAATTGATAGGAAATATCAGCAAGTTAAAACTCCTATTAAAAAAAAAAAAACTTTTTCTATTTTGATAAAAAGTAGAAGGAACATGTTTCGCCTCATTATTTGGATAAAAAACTAACTGCTCATGTATAAAAATTCTATTTTTGTCACAGTTCTCTAATTGATAGCAAATCAACAGTGATCTACTCGTAACTGATCTACTCTTACCTCTCTTTTAGTTCAATATCTCATCAGTTTGAAGGTGATGTCCTAGAATCGTAAAAAAAATAATGTGGATTAAAGAGCTACCCATTAAAATCTTTGTAAGTCCCAAACATTTTCAAATGTTAACGGTTAACACTAATAATGAATCTCACCTTTTTTTTATTGTATGCAAAACATCTGATGTCCGAATGACTAGACCTGTGACGTTCGGTGCCACAGGTTTCCGGTTCGAATTCTAACGATGCCATGGATGTTATTTCGGAATCCATTTTAAACCATAAGTTCCTGTCTAATAGGACTACTACAACTACTACCCCATCACATCATTCTGCCTAGAGCTGAGTTGCCCTATACAATTTGGGAGTGATGTGAGAGAGAAGAAGTCTGATTCGTCTCTGTTATTCTCTAGGGTTATATGAGAACGGGACCTGCGCCTTAAAGTGTATTCGATCTACTACAGACATCCCTGTCATCGCGGGAATTAGAACCCGAAACCTGTGGTACCGAGCACCAGAGCACTAGCTACTGGGCCATCAGGTCCCCAATTCATTCTAAGTAATGTAATTTCAAAGAAAAAATGTATTTAATACAAATATAACATAATAATAAAAATAAAGATATAATTAAAATTAAATTATAGATAGTATAATTTAATTAACGTAAATTTAGACAAAAACAGTTTGCATTGATTAAAAATTTGTGTAAAATATCAAAGTGTACAGCGTTTTTTTTAACGCTTATCTTTCTAGTCACTTCTCAAAGTATCTCTTCCCATTTCTATCCCATTTCCAGTCTTCTCCGAAAGTGGCCGTGACTTCCGCTTTCGGAGCATAAATTTTAAAACAACTTCTCCCTTTCTCTCCGACTCAACGTTGATAGATAAAATAAATAACTCTTCAGAACCGCGACTGCTAAACGAAGGCTATAAATTTCGAAACTCCCTTTTTTCCCCTCACTCTACTGGGAAGCTGAGCGTGGAAAATTCCTCTTTTTAAATATTTTCAGTTTCTTTGTTTATTTTTCCCGGCACTTCCTTTTATAGTTACGGTAGTAGTCAAGTGTCGATGGCAACTTTTGGACACTGCGAAGATTTATCTCCTCGCGTGGAAATTGAGTTGGTGGGAGAAGCACGTGTTTTATGCGCTTGGAAAAAGATTAAATGGAAAATGTTGCGAACCGTGTTTGCAGGGTTGAGGCTGTCATTTCTTACGACCTGCGAGGAAATATTGCTCAGTTGCATTATCGGCTCCAAACGCTTTAGGTGAATTGATAGGAAATATCAGCAAGTTAAAACTCCTATTAAAAAAAAAAAAACTTTTTCTATTTTGATAAAAAGTAGAAGGAACATGTTTCGCCTCATTATTTGGATAAAAAACTAACTGCTCATGTATAAAAATTCTATTTTTGTCACAGTTCTCTAATTGATAGCAAATCAACAGTGATCTACTCGTAACTGATCTACTCTTACCTCTCTTTTAGTTCAATATCTCATCAGTTTGAAGGTGATGTCCTAGAATCGTAAAAAAAATAATGTGGATTAAAGAGCTACCCATTAAAATCTTTGTAAGTCCCAAACATTTTCAAATGTTAACGGTTAACACTAATAATGAATCTCACCTTTTTTTTATTGTATGCAAAACATCTGATGTCCGAATGACTAGACCTGTGACGTTCGGTGCCACAGGTTTCCGGTTCGAATTCTAACGATGCCATGGATGTTATTTCGGAATCCATTTTAAACCATAAGTTCCTGTCTAATAGGACTACTACAACTACTACCCCATCACATCATTCTGCCTAGAGCTGAGTTGCCCTATACAATTTGGGAGTGATGTGAGAGAGAAGAAGTCTGATTCGTCTCTGTTATTCTCTAGGGTTATATGAGAACGGGACCTGCGCCTTAAAGTGTATTTGATCTACTACAGACATCCCTGTCATCGCGGGAATTAGAACCCGAAACCTGTGGTACCGAGCACCAGAGCACTAGCTACTGGGCCATCAGGTCCCCAATTCATTCTAAGTAATGTAATTTCAAAGAAAAAATGTATTTAATACAAATATAACATAATAATAAAAATAAAGATATAATTAAAATTAAATTATAGATAGTATAATTTAATTAACGTAAATTTAGACAAAAACAGTTTGCATTGATTAAAAATTTGTGTAAAATATCAAAGTGTACAGCGTTTTTTTTAACGCTTATCTTTCTAGTCACTTCTCAAAGTATCTCTTCCCATTTCTATCCCATTTCCAGTCTTCTCCGAAAGTGGCCGTGACTTCCGCTTTCGGAGCATAAATTTTAAAACAACTTCTCCCTTTCTCTCCGACTCAACGTTGATAGATAAAATAAATAACTCTTCAGAACCGCGACTGCTAAACGAAGGCTATAAATTTCGAGGCTCCCCTTTTTTTCCCTCGCTCTATTGGGAAGCTGAACTTGGAAAATTCCTTTTTTTAAATATTTCCAGGTTTTTTTTTTTTTTTTTTTCTTTTTCCTCCACTTCCCTTTATAGTTAAGGTAGTAGTCAAGTGTCGATGGCAACTTTTGGACACTGCGAAGATTTATCTCCTCGCGTGGAAATTGAGTTGGTGGGAGAATCACGTGTTTTATGCGCGTGAAAAAAGATTAAATGGAAAATAGTGCGAGCCGTGTTTGCAATGGTGTGGTTGTCATTTTAGACGTGAGGAAATATTGCTCAGTAGCATTATCGGCTCCAACGCTTTGGATGAATTGATATGAAATATCTGCAAGTTAAAATTCCTATTTAAAAAAAAACTTTCTTTACTTTGATGAAAAGTAAAAAGGGCATTTTCCATTCGGGTAGAAAACGAACTGCTCATGTATAAAAATTCTATTTCTGTCACTGTTTTCCTACTTTATAGCAATTCAACAGTGATTTACTTTTTCCCACTGTATTCAGTACTTGGTTCGATATCACATCAGTTGAAGTTGATGTTGTAGAATCGTGAAGAACAGGACGTGGATTAAACAGCTACTCGTTAAAATCTTTGTTTGTCGCAATTATTTTCAAATTTTAACGGTCGGCAATCGCTACTAATGTATCTCACATTTGTTTATTGTCTGCAAAACGTCACATCGTCCTGATAGCCGAGTGACTAGGACTATTGCGCTTTATGCCACAGGGTTCGAGTTCCGGTTGTGAAATTGATGTTTGTAGTGGTTCGAAATTCACTTTAAATCGTATGTCCCTGTCTAATAGGATTGTGGGGCGTAGGGCGGACATTCCTTTCCCGTTAAAAGAAAAACATCTGCTGTTTCGAAATCTGCCACTGGGCAGACGTGCTTGGCCCACCATGTTGTTGCACCAATGAAGAAAAAGAAGATAAATATTATGCTATCCTTTAACAGATTATCTCGAATATATTGGTATTTTTCATTTGTATCTATTTGATCCTCCATCTCCTCCCTTCTTGATGATAATATCAATATATACGATGATAACTTATTTTGGCGCTAAAGCGTCACTACAACTTTAATTACAAACCTTACAAATTGCAAAGATGAAAATTTATTGACATTTGCAAGACCCATCCGCTGCATTGACAAAACCAGAATCGAGGCCTATCTTTTGTCCTCTGCCTGAAATCCGCCATATCGGGCATTCTCGTGTCTTCGCGAGAAGTTCAGATTTGTCTCAAATGTTCAAGAATGACTTCAAGTATAACATGTACAATGAAATTGCATGGAATAATGCAATTCATTCAATGCAATTCAGTCGAATCGATCCGTCTATCGCTATTGAATCTATCGTGAATGTTTATGTTGTAATTTTTGTGTTAATTGCAATTCACTGTATTAAATACTGACAGGAGAAGATTTATATAGAATCACAATAAATTGTGAAGTGAGTTTAAATGAGTATTTAACAATAATGTAACACAGTGCACAATGCACAGACGAGCGTGGTTCGGAAAATAAAGTCAAGAAAATATTCTGAAGAACACTTTAATTTTGGGTTTACCATTACCGAAGTAAATAAAGAAGAAATGTTCTGTGTGTGTCATTTACTCAACCTCTGTGAGTAACTGGTCTATTGTAACCATAGTAAATTATCTAATATTAAAATCAAGAATCTTTTCTGCACTTTATAAAAATCACTGGTGCAGTACAATCAACGTGACTAGTTTACTGCGTAGCAAGATTGTCATCATGAGGGAGATTTTTACAACTTGCTTATGAATTAAGAAATGAAATCAGCATTTTCATAGAAGAGAAAAACCAACTTGGAGCTAAGAAGATTTGAGATGATTTATTTGTAATAGAATTCAGCTAGTTGGTCTACATATTCGAAAAATTAAATGACTTCTATCTTCAACTACAAGCAGCAAATACACTTATGATGGATACGAATGATAAAGTCAATACCTTTTGTAGAAAATTATAACTGTGAAGCAGAAATTTAAAACAAAAAAAAAAAAACATAGAAAGGGTTGTAAATCTGGATGAATATGTTAAAACTTACAAGATTGAAAAGCAATATTGGAATATAGTTTTTGCAACAATTATAATATTGTAATAGTCATTAAAGTCTTTCATTTCATCCTGTCTCAATAATCTCTTCAGGTTTTAATTCAATCGATTACAGAATTTTTAACCAATAGAGGGCTCAAATTGGAGTTCTTTAATGCATATATCAGGAGGGCACAGCTTCGAATTCATTGGTGGAGGACGTTGTGATCACTAAATTTCAATGCAAGGAGGCTCTATGGCGATTGAAATGACATATATTCTATCTTAACATAATTTTAATCTTTAAACTTACCATAATACATAAATTAAATTAATTAATCAATTAAAAACTGAATTAAATTATCCTATTGATTAAGAAAATAGAGCATCCGGAGGACAATCAGTATCGTTTAGAAAAGAAAATCTTGCTAAGAAAAAAAACAGGACATAACAACAATATCAAGTACCCAAATATTGTGACTAAGTGATTCCTTCAAACTGCAGACCCCTGTTTCAGAACCACTTTTTTAGATCTATGTAAGAAATCATGAAAGGAAATATCTCAACTCAGATCAAAGAAAGCCAAATGTTCCTCACTTAATCAGAAAGCTCCACGTAAAATGAAAGAAGAGACACAATGGGATGAAACAGGAAGAAAAAAAGGTTTGCCATATAGTTAGAAGAATATTAAGACTACTATTCATTAAATGAAACGATACTTTTTTTTCGTTTGTTTGTTTGTAAACATATGTATAATTCTGTAATTATTTCGTGTTAGTGATCTAAGGATATTATTAAATTTTGTGTTAGCTAAATTTGAAGCCCACAAATGATGTTGCTAACAAGGAATGTACCAGCGCACAGACAACAAAAGAAATTAGTTTATTTAACAAATAATCGAATACGTTTGAAGACAACTTTAAAAACTATTGAAAGTCACAATAATTAAGCAGAGAATTATTATTTTCATAACCCTCTTTAAAACTAACAAAGTCTACCTTTTCTACTAGACTACCTACCTACAAAGTCTTCGATCCATTGCATGGCATTTATACGATTATATTCAAAACTTTAAAAGAATCAACCAAACTCTTCCAGTGAATACTCTAAATATACCACAATACAAATATCTAAATATACCTCAGACAGAACTGAAAGAAACAGAATACAGCGTTTTGCACTAAAAACTTGAAGCTCAAAAGAAAAGTTCTACAGTAAAATTTTGAACCAATCTCGAGTGGACGCAGCATTTTCTCCGTATGTGACGTGGGATTATATATACGAGATCCTTCGCTTTCAACTGTGTGACGTTCTACAAGGAAAGTCCATTTGGTTAACATTTCGAGAGTACGTTTTCAAAAGACAGTTTCTGAAATATCTGTCTTTCGCTTTAGTTAGAAAGTGCTTCTCATTTTCTGTGATTGATATTGGAGAATTAACAGGAATCAAGGTGACACCAATATTATTAAACTTAAAAATGTACGATTTCAAGAAATCACCTTATCAGATTTTGATGAAACGGCAGCACAGAATACTTTTCACATAATTGGTTGAAAATATTATTTTAAATGCGCAACACACATTTTAATAACTAACGATATTATTATTGTAACAGTACTTATATATTTGAAAAACCAAAAAATTATTAGAGCATTATAAATTTAAAATTCTTAAAAATCTAATTCTGAAAACAATATCAGTGATGTTACCATCACTGATATTGTTTTCAGAATGATGGCTAGTGTTTCCTAAATGATTGTATTTCTTTTAAATAAAATTAAACATATAAACAAAATTGAGGAATGTGTTTGATGGTGACATAGATTATAATATCTCCAGGATAATTTTTTGCTATTTCCTTTGATACCCTAAGCTTCATGTTTGAATCCTGGCGGTGGAATGGAAGTTTTTCAGTGGTTCGGACGTAGCATTTCCTCTATACGGGACGTGGGATTATATTTACGAGATCCTTCGCTTTCAACTGTGTGACGTTCTACAAGGAAAGTCCATTTGGTTAACATTTCGAAAGGACGTTTTCAAAAGACAGTTTCTGAAATATCTGTCCTTCGTTTTAGTTAGAAAGAACTTCTTATTTTCTACTATTCATATTGGAGAATTAGCAGGAATCAAGGTGACACCAAAATCATTAAACTTTGAAATTTTCGATTTCATGAATATCACCTGATCAGATCCTGAAGAAATGACTGAAAGATATGGCAGCAGAAAATACGTTTCACATAATTGGTTGAAAATATTACCTAAAATGCGAGACGCAAATTTTAATAACTAATGGTGTTATTATTGTGACAGTAGCTATATAGAAAAATGCCAAAAATATATTAGAATAATATATTTTTGGCATAAAAGTAAATAGCAATATATAAATTTAAAATTCTTAAAAATCGAAAAATAATATCAGTGATGGTAATGATGATTATTGTTTTCTAAATGTTTGCTTTTCTTTTAAACAAAATTAAACTTATAAACAAAATTGGTAAAATACGGTTGGTGGTGATATGGATTATAACGTCCTCATGATAAATTTTTTCATATGTCTTCAAGGTTTTATAGGCAGCCTGATGGCCAATTGGCTAGAGCTCTGGTCTTTGAAATTTCAGGTTCGAATCCTGGCAGGATGGCATGGATATCTGTTTGTGGTTCGGAATCCGCGTTAAACTGTAGGTCCCAGTCTAATTAGCCCAAAGTGTGCATAAAATGACCATAGAGTGACAAGCTAAACCAATCAAGGTTTTATAATCAGTTTCATATGGGTTTGGGGGATTTCCTAGACTGCCGATTTCTCATAGAATTATTGTAGGGGACGATTAAATATTTTTTCCACAACCATAGATAATTTGTATATCAAAACGTAATAGCATTCTCTGTACATAAATTTTCACATGTTTAATAGGTGTGTGACAAATATTTTATGAAAATCAGAAGAAAAAAAATGAAACCTGAAAATGAATTTTAAAACAGTATTATAATGCATATATAGGCCTTTTCCCCTTGCTTCCTTTGAGCTTTCATGTGTTGTGTTTATTTTCTAGTACGCTCACTCACTCACTCAGGAATACGCCAATGTTTAATAATGCACGAGATATATGAAGAAATTGATTGGGATACTACAAGAATGGCGATATTCATATTTTGTATATTCTCTAAAAAAATATACAAAAGTAAGATAAATGTCGTCGCAAATGAAGAATGAAGTATTCCAAATTCTAAAAAAACGTAATCACATTCAATAGCCAAAAGAATGTATCAAAGTTTGAAAATTTTAGTCGTAAATGAAGAATGGAGTATTCCAAATACAACAAAAAGCACGAGATATTTCATAGTATTATTGTAGGGGACGATTAAATATTTTTTTCACAAACGTAGACAATTTGTATATCCAAACGAATTCAGTAGGCATAATAATTCAATAGGCATGGGAAAATGCTCAAAGTTATAAACATGAAACTTCAAGAAGAAGGAATTGATCAACGCGCTACGACTATTTATAGCCATTGGATATACAAAAGTTTAAAATCCCAAACCAAAACGTGAAAAGTGCTCCAAAATCATACTACAAAAAACTTCAAGCAAAAGCCAAATTCTCTAGAAAATTTATGAGGATCAACGTTATTATGAATCATTTCAAGAGTTAAGGGACCCAAACTACCATTTTTTCCGCCCAAATTTCCAAATATGGAATATCACTTTATTTGCGTGCTGCACTTTTGGGATTGCGCCACGAACTCCTAACTAGGACAACATCATGTTCACACATGATAAAAATATATAATAAGAGAAGAAAAAAAAATTTACCTAGTAAACTTATTACTTTGCCATTTTAAGAATAATAATATGAAAATCTTTCTACATGATTGGCATTTTATATTTTAAGTATATATCCCTACATACGAGATTATCCCTCCTAAAAAAATATTAAACCAATAATTTTTATTATCAGTTTATAGCTTTAGGTATGTCTTTAGTGTCAATTTCAGAATATATTTCTCTCTTGTGTCTAGTAGTGACTACAGAAGGTGATGATGAAGAAAATGTGTAAAATTTATTAATATGGAAAGTCGTAAATTAGCATAAAAAAAAAAAAAAGAAAACAACTTTTTAACTAGTGGCATTAAAAGTAAGTGCAACATTTTTAAGCAATAAAGCAAGAGAAAAGAACAAAAAAAACCTATTTTAAATCTTAGTAAAACAGCATGCCTTGTTATTTTAAAATACGGCGATCGATGCCGTGAAACCAAAGAATAAAAGATAATAAAACTGCATGCATTAAAGTAAAAAGTGACAACGAAATAAAAAGTGAAGAAATTATTTTTCATGTTATTTTTAAGACTACAGAAACTCTTAGCTTACAAATCAACATATGCTTGTACATTGTGTTTTTATATGAAACTTTTTTTTTAATTCCAGATAAAGTTCTATTACATACAAAACAATTTTTTTTAGTACACTATAATGTAATCTTAATTTTCATTCTTTCTAACATTATTATGTATTATATTATATTATATAATATATATATATATATATATATATATATATATGTTGTAAATTTATGCGTAAAGAATTTTAAGGTACAATCTTAGACTTGGTGCATAAAACTTTAGGTTGCGGAACTGGACAATGCTCCGGTTCTACGTCTGTTTTGGGCTCAGCAAATCTGTAAGCTGATAAGTCCTTCCATTCTTCTCTTTGCAGAGGAACAGAAAAAAAAAGATATACGTTGAGAATTGTGATAGAAATTGTGTTTGGTATACATCAGGGATTGTTACAACCTGATTAATGCTGAATCTGTAACATATCGGCCTGCCATACTTGAGATAAATAATTTTCGTCAAAGTTATTGGTATTCGAAATAAATAAATAAATAGAATTAGAAGAAATTCTTCTTATAACAGTATAAAAGAAATGCCTAAATTCCACACAAGGTATCAATTCCATTTTTTTCTCCCCTTTTTATTATGATACGTATAAAAAAATCTTTTAAAATTAATCTCCTAAAATTTTTATTTTAAGTATTTTAC
Source organism: Caerostris darwini (assembly GCA_021605075.1). Lineage (NCBI taxonomy): Eukaryota > Metazoa > Arthropoda > Arachnida > Araneae > Araneidae > Caerostris > Caerostris darwini. The sequence continues at coordinate 666,907 of BPLQ01009917.1, forward strand.
AAAATCAATTGAACTATATTGCTAAATAATTTATTTTAGATATATTAAAAAGGACTACGAAGATACGATTAACTATAATACTAAAAATTATAATTCTTAAATTATTGACACTGTGTTTAATTTTATGAAGAAATAACCAATATTTCATGAATTATGGAACATGGAACATGAAATATATAACATTCTCAATATACATGTATACATGTATCTTTAGATGTCATTTACGCTCCATTTATACAAAGAATTTCCCGTAACAAATGCTTATTTCTTGAAGATATAGTTTTGAAATTAATATGCTCAATATTTTATTTCCTTTTTTACAAAATATATTGCGTGTATTGATAAAAAAATAATTAATTTTACATAAAAAAGAACTAAGAATATGCGATAAATTTTGAATACTAAAAATTATAATTCTCAAGTTATTTAAAACAAATGACGTTGTGTTTTATTTTCTATGAAGAAATAATTAAGAACTCGTTTGGCAAATTATTATCAATTCTTTCAAATTATTAAGATTATTATTTTTTTTTTTTTACGATTGTCGACTTTAATAAGAAAATAAAGTAGTATAGAAAAATAACATTCTCCATATGCATGTAGTACATATTTATCTTTCAATTTTATTTTGCGCTCCATTTATGCAAATAATTCTCCGTAACAAATGCTGATTTCCTGAAGATATATTTTTGAAATTAATATGCTAAATATTTCGTTTTTCTGTTTTACAAATTAATTCCTTGTATTGATGAATAAATAATTTATTTTAGACCTATAAAAAAGGTTAAGAATATGCTGTAAACTCGAGTACTAAAAAATATAATGCTCAAGTTATTAAAAAAAATGTTTGTTATTGTGTTTTGTTTTCCTATGAAAAAATAACCAATATTTTATGAATTGCGAACTCGTATGGCAAATTATTATAAATTCTTTGAAAACTTTAAAGATTAGTATTTTAGGATTGTAAACTTCTTATAATCATATACATTACAATAATACTCCTTTATATTATAATATGCATAAAAATTCCTTTGAAATTAATATTTTACAATATTAATATGATATTGTTTCGAAATTAATATGCTACAAATTTTTTTTTTGTTTTACATAACCAATTGCGTGTATTGATCAATAAATTATTAATTTCAGACTTATAAAAAGGACCAAGAATATGCGAAAAATTTTAATACTTAAAACTCGAATACAAAAAATGTAAACTCCAATACAAAAATTTATAATTCTTAAGTTATTTAAAAAATTTAGATTGTGTTTTATTTTCTATAAAGAAATAATTAAGAACTATTATGGCAAATTATTATAAATTCTTTCAAAATTTTTATGATCATTTTTTTTTATTAGAATTGTTAAATTTAACAAAAAATAACATTCTCAATATGCATGCATCTAAATGTCTCATGCGCTCCATTTATACAAAGAGTTCCCTGTAACAATTGCTTATTTCTTCAAGATATATCTTGAGCAAGAAATCGCGGAAGTCACTGCAGCTAATAGCAAACATAGCAACGAAAAATCAATAGTGGAGCAAAACTCGTCAAGCGGCAAATTCGGTCTACGATTTCACATCACCTCGTGACTGTGGTTATATATAGAGCGTTCTTTATTACACCTAAGACCGTGTTCGACCCATATGAACGCTTCGCTCGCAATAGAACGAACGAAACGCCAATTTCGAAGAACTTCTTTTTGGAAAAGGATGGAAGTTTCCAGGCCGTTAAACAAAACGATACTTTTGTCCTATTATTATTATATTTTTTATACGGTCGCCTTCTTACCTCTCAGAATGAAACAAGGCGATCGACGAAAAATGGTGTAGTTTTTCGGTTCGTATTTTACCTGTGGACAAAGAGGCTGAGGGGTGTTTATGGATTTTGTGTCCCGTCATTCTTACGTCAACATTTCATTCCGACGTTGAAAAACGACCCATAAAAGAGCAGAGAATCAAGTGTTTGAGATGCCATTGAAGCTGAACATCGGTTTTAATACTTGATTGTAGCTCAGGAGTCGTTCATAACAAGGCTTTACTAAATTAACGACGACAAATTTTGTTCATTATTTGTTACATGTATAGGATAATGGCTTTTTAAGAGACGATAAAGTTAGTTTTGAATTGAAAATCAATTTTTTTTCTTAATTTTTTTGCTACGTATAGTCAATATTTGAAAGAAGCAGATTGAAAGATCTTTGAGAAAAATATTTGTTGATAAATAATTAATTGATTTTAGATCCATTAAAAAGGACTTCGAAGATTCGATTAAACTTAATACTAAAAATTATAATTCTTGAGTTATTTTTAAAAAAATTTGACATTGTGTTTTATTTTTCTATGAAGAAATTACCAATATTTTATGAATTACGGAATCATATAAGGCAAATTATTAAAAATTCTTTAAAAATTTTAAAGATTACATTTTTTTCTGTATTGTCAACTTTAATAAAAAAATAAAGTAATATCGAAAATAATATTATTAATTGTATAATATGTATCTTTAAATATCTCTTGTGCTGCATTTATACACAGAATTATCCATAACAATTGTTTATTTATTGAAGATATATTTTTTGAAATTAATACGCTAAATATTTTATTTTCTGTTTTAGAAAATCAATTGTGTGTATTGATAAATAAATAATTTATTTTAAGAGTCTAAGAATATGCTGTAAACTCGAATACTAAAAATTATAATTCTTAAGATATGTAAAAAGAAAATGACATTGTGTTTTATTTTGTATGAAAAAAGTACATTAAATATTTATTTAAATATTTATTAAATATTTATTTAAATATTTATTATTTATTTCATGAATTACGAACTCGTATGGCAAATTATTATAAAATCTTTAAAAACTTTAAAGATTATTATTTTAGGATTGTCAACTTATTATAATAATGTGCATTATAATGTTACGCATAAAAATTCTTTTAAAATTAATATGCTACAATATTAATATTCTATTCTTTTGAAATTAATATGCTACAAATTGTTTTTTCGGTTTTACATAACTAATTGCGTGTATTGATAAATAAATTATTATTTTCAGACTTATAAAAAGGACTAAGAATATGCGATAAAATTGAATACTTAATATTTAAAAATTATATACTAAATATTTATGTTATTTTAAAAACATGTTAACATTGTGTTTTATTTTTCTATGACAAAACAAGTAATATAAAAAAAAATTAATTCAATTCCTACTTTTTTTTCAATGTATTGCAGAAAATCCTTTATAAATAATTTTCAGTCATTTTTTTAAGTTTATTTGGCATCATCTACTGGTAGATATATACAACTTAAATCTAAAAAAAAAATTAAAATTAATTATTTAAATTTACTTAATAAATTAATATTAAAAAAAACTGTATTAACATCCAGTTTCATCCACTACAAGTTAAAAAACTGTATTTGAACTTGAGTGGATGAATAAAAAGTATTTTATTAACGATTGAAAATTTGAACAAGATATATATAGGGAGAGTGTGAGCTAATAGAAGGAATTGAAATAACATTCTCAATATGCATGTTTATATGTATCTTTATATGTCCTTTGCGCTCCATTTATACAAAGAATTCCCCGTAACAATTGCTTATTTCTTTGAGATAATCTTGAGCATGAAATCGGGGAAGTCGCTGCAGCTAATAGCAAACATTGCTGCGGAGAATAAATACTGGAGGAAAACTCGTCAGACGGCAAATTCGGTCTACAATTTCACATCACCTCGTGACAGTGGTTATATATAGAGCGTTCTTTAGTACACCCAAGACCGCGTTCTACCCATATGAACGCTTCGCTCGCAATGGAACGAACGAAACGCCAATTTCGAAGAACTTCTTTTGGAAAAGGATGGAAGTTTCCAGGCCGTTAAACAAAGCGCTACTTTTGTCTTATTATTATATTTTTTTAAGAGGGTCGTCTTCTTATCTAGAAGAATGAAATAAGGCGATCGGCGAAAAATGGTGTAGTTTTTCGGTTCGTATTTTATTTGGAGACAAAGAAGCTGGGGGTGTTTATGGATTTTGTGTCCTTGTGTCATTCTTACATCAATAATTCAATTCCGACGTTGAAAAACGACCCATAAAAGAGCAGTGAATCAAGTATTTGAGATGCCATTGAAGAGGAACTTTGGTTTTAATACTTGATTGTAGCTGAGGAACATGTTTAGGAGTGATTCTTAACGAATAGTTGCTAAATTATAGACGGAAAATTTTGTTCATCATTTATTAAAGATAAAGATAGTTAATAAAGAGATAAAGATGTTAAAGACAGTTTTGAATTGTAAATCTATTTTCTTAACTTTTGTGCTACTTTAGTCAATATATAAAAGAAACGGTTTGAAAGATTTACACTATATTTAATAACAGCTGTTACGTAGAAATATTAGGTTTTTTTATGTAAGTAATTAATATATACATATATACACTGAAGTGACAAAAGTCATGGGATACCTCTTAATATCGTGTCGGCCCTCCTTTCGCCCGGCGAAGTGCAGCAACTCGAAGTGGCATGGACTCAACAAGTCGTTGGAAGTCTTCTGCAGGAATATTGAGCCATGCTGTCTCGATAGACGTCCATAATTGTGAAAGCGTTGATGGTGCAGGATTTTGGGCACGAACAGACCTCTCGATGATGTCCCATAAATGCTCGATGGGATTCATGTTGGGCGATCTAGGTGGCCAGATCATTCGTTGGAATTGTCCAGAATGTTCTTCAAACCAATCGCAAACAGTTGTGGCCCGGTGACATGGCGCATTGTCATCCATAAAAATCCCATCATTGTTTGGGTACATGAAGTCCATGAAACTGGCGTACCGTTTACGGAGTACCAACAGGGGGATATACCCCTTAAACCTCCTCATCTTAATTCATAAATAAACTTGGAATTTTAAATGGCTGCTTAATTATTGTTAGTAAAAAATAAAAGATAAATGTTTCTAAATTCAAAAAATTAAGTAGGTACTCAAAAAAAAAAAAAAAAAAAAAAAAAAAAAAAAAAAAAATACTATTTATAAAATAAGTAAGATACAAAATAAAAGAAATTAAAAGTTAAGTTTTAAAATCGGTACAATTAGGGACCAGTTGTCGATGCCTTTTACTATTGCAAAAACGTAAACAAACCCTCCAACCCTTTGTTTACAGATCACTGATTGGAAATCATGCTGAACGGTGAGAGCCAATAGGAGCATCTGAAAGGTAAAGGTTAACATCATGGTGCACTGTACTAGAATCCCCACAAAAAAAAAAAAAAAAAAAAGGCCGATCACAGAACCGTAATTCTTTTTAATTTTCCATTTTATAATTTTTATTTGATTTTCAAATTTTATACTTTTTATTTGGTTTTCGATTTTATAATTTTTATTTGGTTTTCGATTTTATAATTTTTATTTTTTTTTTATAATTTTTATAATCTAATCCTTTTATTTCCTTACAAAAAAAAGGGGTAAAAAAGCGAACGAAAAATAAAATAAAAACCCTAACTTAATTACCAGTCGGAAAGTCATAAGAAAAGAATTAAAGCACAACGTAGCAGTAAAAAGGGATAGAAAAGGAACAGGATTCTGATCTGAACCCTCAACCTCTCGGTCAAAGATACGAATCTTTACCTCTGCACCAATTCTATAAATTAAGGAGTTAATTAATTTTAAGCCAAATTAAATCGTCAGATACGCATTGAGATAAATTCTCAATGAGCAAGGCTCACCCCATTACCTGAACTCGCTTGCGCTTGTTCAGAATAACAGCCATGGTGCTTCTTAACTTTAGGAAAGCACTCATAGGAGACGTCGTAGACTGCCCTTGGTCTTTTTGCGATGATTTCACACCTGGATGATAGGTTGGCAGACTACGGATTAACTCATTGCTAATCTGAGGACATTTTTCAAGAAAATTCTTTGAAATTTTGATAATATAATCGGGAATAGGTTCGACGTCTAGATCTCGATGGAGGATCTTACGACGAACGAACCATGGTGCGTCAGCAATCATAGCCAGGTGTTTATTTTGAAATACCTGGAGTCTCTTGATGTTCGTGAGTGAGGTAGAGGCCCAGATGGGACTACCATAGACCAGGATAGGCCTAAGGATAGATTTGTAGAGCAGAATCTTGTGTTTGATCGCAAGCCTACTCTTTACGAGAAATTAGGCAGTGGAGTTTAATACTCGCACCAGTCGCTTTAGCAACTGCATTCTTAATATGGGTATTAAAAGACAATTTTGGGTCTAGAAACAACCCCAGGTATCTATAGTCAGTTACCCAGGGGACGGGCTGGCCAAAAAGAGTGATACTCCCTAATGGAGAAAACGCGATCTTCCGAGTAAATAGCACAGGCAGATTTAGTGGCGTTTACTTTGATTTTCCAGGTGGTTAACCATTTTTCTAATTTGTAAACATAAAATTGAAGGTCTTTAACAGCAAGCTGAGGTGATTTGTTCTGTGTGGCTATCGCCGTATCATCAGCGTAGCAGAAAAGAGAGGTCTGGCAGTCTCTCGGAATATCGTTGATATAAAGATTGAAGAGCGCGGGCGCCAATAGCGACCCTTGCGGAACTCCCCCTTCTATTGGTCTGGTTGAGGAAGTAACTCCACCCACTTTGACTAAGAAAGCTCGGGACTGCAGGTAGGAGTGAAGAATCTTAATAATATGGGGTGAAAAATCAAGTCGCATGAGCTTGAATAATAAGCCATTATGCCAAATTTTATCAAAGGCCTTGGCTACGTCCAAAAATAATATTCCCGTAGATTTGCGTTCGTTAAAGCCGTCATGAATCAGCTCTGTCAACCTAAGTAATTGGTGACAGGTTCCTAATTGCTTCCTGAAACCAAATTGTTCAGGTATGATTAAATCGTGGAGATCGCAATGCTGATTCAGGCGTTTAAGTAACGCAGATTCGAATATCTTGCTCAAGCTACTAAGTAGTGAGATAGGACGGTAATTATGAGGGTAAGCCAAGTTAGCACTTGGCTTAGGAATGGGGCATACTACGGCGGTCTTCCAGCAAGCTGGGAAATGACAGATCCTAAGTAGAAAGTTAAAAAGAATGGTAATATACAGAACAAATTTAATAGGAGTGGACTTTAACATGCGATTGCTAATAAGATCCAGACCAGGGGATTTGTTGTTCTTGAAGTGTCTGATAATTTCACAGACTTCTTTAGGAGTAATTAAATCCAGGTTATTGACATGTGGTTTTTGTAAGAAGTCCGTGACTGTAGTGTTGGTGTGTTCGAAGAAATTTTTATCTTCAACATCGTGATTGAGTTCAAATTGGGATTTGAGGCTGTCTGCGAGCAGTTCCGCTTTATCTTCTGGGGAATAAGCTGCTCGGCCGTTGGCGCCCTGCAAGGGCGGAATGTTGTGATATTGTTTGCGTAGGAGGGAACATTTCTTCCAAAGTGATGTTGACTCAGGCGTTAGTGCCTCTATGTCGTCTTGCCAGCGTTGCTGCGTAAAGACGGTGATAGCTTCTCTGATGTCTGTTAATGATTTGTAGTAGAGCCGTAGGAACTCAGGATCTCTCGTCCTTTGCCACCTACGGCGGTAGTAATTCCTGAGTTTAATATTGTATTGGATATGATGAGGAAGTCTTTTCGGTGGAGGTTTGAATTTAGGGGAAGAACTTTCCTGCAGACATGTGAGGTAGATGGTGGTTAACTCTTTAATCCTATCTTCAGCATCAGCTGCAGTTTTGAAGCTGAAACTTGGTAAATTTTTATTATCCATCACATGCCTGAAGTTCTCCCAATTAGTATTAAGCTGACTGGGAACTTTCAGTGATTCAGGGCTGGTGTCTAAGGTGAGTAAAACGGGGAGGTGATCAGAATCTAAATCTGTAAGCACCTCAATATCATAATTAAAGGGGATATATTTAAAGAAGGCAAGATCGAGTACATTACCTCGATGATTATTATTTCTAATGTCGATTCTAGTAACTTTAAGGGGGGGAACAACTTTCACGCCTCTTTGACCTTGGAGGAAACGATTTAGAGTGAAGCCATAACTATTGGAATGTCCAAAGTTCCAAGAGGAGTGAAGAGCGTTAAAATCACCAGCGAGAATCACATTATTTCCCATTTTTAGAAGTTTGTTAAAGTCCTCCACCGGGAAACCACCTGGACGGTTAGGTTTGGCGTATGCAGAAACTATTTTAATTGGTGGATAATTATGCATTTTTATTTCAATGATGGTGGCATCTATGGAGTCTAGACTTGGAGTAGGAAGGTGATGATGGTGAAGGCTATTTTTAACGTAAATACCTGTACCGCCACTTACTCGGGTAGGATGCTGATTTGGTCTATCAGTTCGATAGAACCTGTAATTAGCGATCAAAGGGTTATAACCAGGAGACAATTTTGTTTCCTGAACCAAGAACACGTCAAGATTCTGCTCTGTTAGGAACTCCCTAACCTCGTGAATTTTGGAACGTAACGAGTTAGCGTTCCAGAAACATATTGATAGAGACCCAGACCCGAAGTGAGTTAAGCCGTGAGGAACTGACTTTCGGAAAGGACGTCGGTATACGCCTCAAAGAGGTGATACGTCATGTCGAATCTATTGAGTGAATTCCTCATTTTATCTTTTGCTAGCCCAAATGCTTGCAATATAATCTGACTGTGAGATGGATTATCTCTTACGAGGTCCATCAAACACTGAAAGATCTCCGAAAGCGAACACTCCGAGGAGGGCTTTGCGGGTGCAGAGCTATTTGTGATAGCAGCAGACAGCGGCTCTCTAGCTACGATTGGCTGGGGGGCGGGGCCTGCAGACTTTTCTTCGTTCCCCTGGCGGAGAATTTGGGAAAAAGCCATTTCAGGCTGGACACTCCGACTGGTAAAGGTCGTTGGCTGCGTCCTGGTAGGAACCTTTTGTACAGGTTTAGATGAGGTGGTGGGCTTAATATTTTTATTATTGATTTGCTTTTTTGCTCCATTTTTTTGAGCGGGCTTTGGCATACGGGGGCATCCGCGCCAGTTCGCGGCATGTGCTCCTCCACAATTACAGCATAAAAGTGGCTGGTCCAGCGGTAATGTACATTCCTTAGCCCTATGAGGGCCAGCACACTTGACACAGCGTGTTGGAAGACGGCATACTTCCGACGAGTGGAAGTAGCCCTGACAATTCCAACAAACAGATGGGCCCGGTTGCCCTCTGTAGCTCTCGACACTTACTCTGAGACCGAGGAGAGTAGAGAGGCTATATATCTCCTCTGTTTTCGAGGATGGAGATAATTGAACATAAAGTAGGGGCATAGGTTCCCTGGTTCTAAATTTGGTCATCCGAGCTAGTTTAATGATGGGGAATTCCAAAGCTCGGAGTTCGGTCTCTATATCTTCAACGGGAGTGTGACCAGGGAGACCTCGGATCACGACTTTAATAGGTCGGTCCTTTTGAAGCATTAATGACTTGAAAGGCGTCCCGTCGCTTTCAAGTATTTGGGCCAGGGTCCTGTATTCAGACTCGTTGTCGACCGTAATTCTTAAGAATTGGCCGGACAGTTTAGCCTGGATACTAGGTACCTGCACGCGTAACTGATTCAGAGTATACCACCACTTGCCCTTAGCGGACACAAAGAATGGTGGTATCCTGTTTACCCTCTTTAATTGTGGAGGAGCCACAGTTTGGTCGGCAGCCAACGTTTTGTTAGGGGTGTTAGTAGGGGCAACTAAAGAAAGAGCAGCCATAGTTACCCGTTTTTTATCTTTTTTAGAAACGACGGTGACGAAGCCATCATCAGGAGTTGGAGAGGAGGGTGCCTTCCGCTTAGGCTTAGGAGCGGTGCCTTGCTGTTGTTGAGGCAAGGCTGGAGCAGGAGTGCTTTGTTGCTGAGGCAAAGCTGGAGTGGGAAGAGTAGTGGTAGCGTCAGCGGCAGCTGTTTGTTGGGCTTCAGCTGCTTGTTGAGCCTCGGCCGCAAGTTGGTCGCTTAGCGCCTTTGCTTTTTTGAGCTCAGCGAGCTCCTTCTTAGTTGGCAGGTGGGCGGCAGGCACACCAGTATACATACAAATGGCCCTTATTCGGCGGGAACACTCTTCAATTGTGAGCGAGGCTTTCTCCCACGTTGGCGATTTAATGTTGGTTGCAGCACTCTGGTGTTTTTGCACTTTGAGCATCAGTGCCGCTGCTTCCTTCATTAATCCCTCAAAGTATAAGATATGCTCCGGGGAGGGGTCACTCAGGCGGCGAGGTGCCGGGTGTGTGAGGAGGTACTCAGTGTTGCTGAGTTGCTCAGCTGAAACCACTTGGGAAGTGTCCATATCATTGTCTTCGGTGGTTTCAGGATTGCGGGGTAAGCCTTGCTCGTGGAGCGGAGGGCTCTCCGGGGAGGTAAGGTCCGGTGGTCCGGACGACGCCTGACTCATCGTGAATAGTTCAATCAAAATTAAATATAAAAATAAAAAATTTTAATGTAGCAGGATGAGTTGATGAAGTTGTGCAGAATCGTTTCCGATTACAGGATCTACCCTATGGCAGAAAGCGCAGGTCAAAATCTGACCACAATCCCAGTCTGAAGAGCGAGCGTCCAATGCGACCTCACTCAGTGGCTGCTAGAACAGAGGATTGTCAACTTTAATAAAAAATAAAGTATTATAGAAAAATAACATTCTCAATATGCATGTATACATATATTTTTAAATGCCTTTTGCGCTTCATTTATACAAACAACCGTAACAATTAACCGTGACAATTCTCCTGCGCTCCATTTATACAAAGAATTCCCCGTAACAATTGCTTATTTCTAGAAGATATATTTTTGAAATCAATACGCTAAATATTTTATTTTCTGTTGTACAAAATCAATTGCTTGTATTGATAAATAAATAATATTTTAGACCTATATAAAATTCTAAGAATATTCTATAAACTCGAATATTAACAATTAAAATTCTTAAGTTATTAAAACAATTGACAGTCGGCTTTATTTTCTATGAAAAAATAATTAAGAACTCGTATGGCAAATTATTATAAATTCTTTCAAAATTTTTAAGATTACTTTTTTTTAGGATTGTCAACTTTAATAAAAAACAAGTAATATAATTTTTTTTTAAAGTCAATTCCTGCTTTTTTTTTACAATAATGCAGAAGTCCTTTATAAATAATTTTCATTCATTTTTTTAAGTTTATCTGACGCCATCTATTGGTAGATATATGCAACTTAAATCTAAAAAAAACTAAAATTATATAATTAAATTTAATTACTGAATTAATATTTGAAAAAAATGTATTAACATCAAGGGTCATTCACTACAAGTTCAAAAAAAAAATGTATTTGAACTTGTAGTGGATGTATTTATTAATGAAGATTATTTTATTAATGATTGAAAATTTGAACAAGATATATATATAGGGTGAGTGTGAACTAATAGAAGGAATTGAAAAAATAACATTCCCAATATGCGTGCATACATGTATCTTTAAATGCCTTTTGCGCTCCATGTATACAAAGAATTCTTGTAATAAGAATCGTTCCGTCCTGAAGATATATCTTCAGCATTAAATGGAGGAAGTCAGTGCATCTAATAGCAAACATTGTAGCGAGAATAAATAGTGGAGGAAAACTCGTCAGGTGGTAAATTCGGTCTACGATTTCACATCACCCCGTGACAGTGGTTATATATAGAGCGTTCTTTATTACACCCAAGACCGTGAACGCTTCGCTCGCAATAGAACGAACGAAATGCCAATTTCGAAACTTCTTTTTGGAAAAGGACGGAAGTTTTCAGGACGTTAAACAAAGCGCTACTTTTGTCTTATTATTATTATATATTTTTTTTAAGACGGTTGTCTTCTTACCTATAAGAATGAAACAAGGCGATGGGCAAAAAATGGTGTAGTTTTTCGGTACGTATTTTACATGGGGCAATGAAGCTATACGGGTGTTTATGGATTTTGTGTCCCATCTTTCTTACATCAATAATTCAATTCCGACGTTGAAAAACGACCCATGAAGGAGCAGAGAATCAAGTTCATTGGAAACATTGGTTTTAATACTTGATTGTAGCCTACGAACATGGTTAGGGGTGATCATAACAAAGAGTTAATAAATTATCGGCAAAAAAGTTTGTTCAACATTTGTTATATGTATAGGATAATGGTTTTTTAAAAGACGGTCAAGATAGTTTGGAGTTTAAAATCTGTTTTCTTAACTTTTGTGCTACTTTAGGCAATATTTAAAAGAAACGGTTCGAAAGATCTTTGGCAAAAAATATCGATATAAAAGAATCTATATTATATTTAATAATAGCTGTTTCAAAGAAATATTTAATATATTATGTTGTTTATGTTAGTATTTAATTATATATATATATATATATATATATATTATTATTTTTTTAAGACGATCGTCTTACCTACAAGAATGAAACAAGGCAATGGGCGAAAATGGTGCAGTTTTTTGGTTCGTATTTTACCTGGAGGACGAAGAATCTGGGGGGGGTGTTTATGGATTTCGTGTAACATCGTTCTTAACATCAATAATTCAATTCCGACGTTGAAAAACGATCCATGAAAGAACAGAGAATCAAGTTCGAGATGCCGTTGAAGCTGAACATTGGTTTTAATACTTGATTGTAGCTTACCAGCATGTTTTAGAAGTGATTCATAAGAAACAAAGCACTACTTTTGTCTTATTATTATATTTTTTTAAGACGGTCGTTTTCTTACTTCTAAGGATGAAACAGATGAAAAATTGTCTAGTTTTTCGGTTCGTATTTTACCTGTGAGATAAAGAAGCTGATGGGTGTTTATGGATTTTGTGTCCCGTCTTTCTTACATCAATAATTCAATTCCGACGTTGAAATACGACCCATGAAAGAGCAGAGAATCAAGTGTTTGAAATGCCATTGAAGCTGAACATTGGGTTTTAATACCTGATTGTTGCTTAGGAACATGTTTAGGGGTGATTCATAACAAAGAGTTACTAAATTATCGGCAAAAGGTTTCTTCATCATTTGTTACATGTGTAGAATTAATGGTTTTTTTAAAAGATGGTAAAGATAGTTTTAACTTGAAACTCTTTTTTATTAACTTTTTTGCTATTTATAGTCAATATTTGAAAGAAACAGCTTGAAAGCTGTCTGTGGAGAAATAATTAATTTATTTCATATCCATTAAAAGGACTACGAAAATACTATTAACCTTAGTACTATTCTTTAGTTATTTAAAAAAAAATTGACATTGTGTTTTATTTTTCTATGAAGGTATCACCAATATTTCATGAATTACGGACTCATACAAGGCAAATTTCTACAAATTCTTTAAAAATTATAAGGATAAATTTTTTTTTAGAATTGTCAAATTCAATAAAAAAATAAAGTAATATAGAAAATAACATTCACAATAAGCATATCTATATGTATCTTTCAATGTGTCTTGCGCTCCATTTATACAAACAACCGTAACAATTGCTTATTTCTTGAAGATATATTTTTGAAATTAATATGCTAAATATTTTATTTTCTGTTTTAAAAAATAAATTGCGTGTATTGATAAATAAATAATTAATTTTACACATAAAAATGGACTAAGAATATGCGGTAAAACTTGAATACTAAAACTTGAATACAAATTATTATAAAATCTTTCAAAATTTTTAAGATTATTTTTTTTTAGGATTGTCAACTTTAATAAAAAATAACATTCTCCATATGCAAGTATATATGTGTATCTTTAAATGTCTCTTGCGCTCCATTTATAAAAAAAATTCCCCGTAGAAATTGCTTATTTCTTTGAGATATATCATGAGCATGAAATCGAGGAAGTTAGTGCAGCTAATAGCAAACACTGCAGCAGAGAATATCTAGTGGAGGAAATCTCGTCAGGCGGCAAATTCGGTCTACGATTTCACATGAACTCGTGACAGTGGTTATATATATATATATATATATATATAGATAGCGTTCTTTATTACACCCAAGACCGTGAACGCTTCGCTCGCAATAGAACGAACGAAAAGCCAATTTCGAAGAATTTCTCTTTGGAGAAGGATGGAAGTTTCCAGACCGTTAAACAAAGCCCTACTTTTGTCTTATTATTTTATATATTTTTTTTAAGACAGTCGTCTTCTTACCTATAAGAATGAAACAAGGCGTGCGGAGAAAAATGGTGCAGTTTTTCGGTGCGGATTTTACCTGGGGAACACAGAAGCTGGGGGGGGCGTTATGGATTTTGTGTTTTGTGTCCTTGTGTCATTCTTACATCAATAATTCAATTCCGACGTTGAAAACGACCCATGAAAGAGCAGAGAATGAAGTTCGAGATGCCACTGAAGATCCTCATTGGTTTTTATACTTGATTGTAGCTTAGGAGTGATTCATAACAAAGAGTTACTAAATTACCGACGAAAGGTTTTGTTCATTATTCAATACATGTATAGGATAATGGTTTTTTTTAAACATGATAAACATAGTTTTGAATTAAAAATATTTTTGAACTTTTGTGCTACTTTAGTCTTTAATTAAAAGAAATGGTTTGAAAAATCTTTGACAAAAAAAAATTTGTACAAAAGAATCAATAATATATCGAATAATAGCTGTTACAGAAAAATATTTAATATATTATGTTACTTATGTCGGTATATGTATATATACGAGTGTCACTCTGAAACGTTTGAGATACGCCTAAATTGTACAATTTTAACTTACCAAATTTTATATGGGTTCAAAGTAAAGATTTTGTATCCCGTCATTCTTGCATCAATAATTGAATTCCGACGTTGAAAAAAGACCCATAAAAGAGCAGAGAATCAAGTGTTTGAGATGCCACTGAAGCTGAACATTGGTTTTAATACCTGATTGTAGCTTAGGAGTGATTCATAACAAAGAGTTACTAAATTATCGACGAAAAGTTTTGTTCATCATTTGTTACATGTATTGAATATTGGTTTTTTAAAAGATTATAAAGATAGTTTTGAATTGAAATTTTTTAAAAAACTTTTTTGCTATTTATAGTCAATATTTGAAAGAAACGGCTTGAAAGAGTTTTGACAAAAATATATGTTGATAAATAATTCATTTATTTTAGATACATTAAAAAGGACTACGAAGATACTATTAACCTTAATACTATTATTCAGTTATTTAAAAAGATTTTGACATTGTGTTTTATTTCTCTATGAAGAAATCATAAATATTTCATGAATTAAGGACTCATACAGCCAAATTATTATAAATTCTTTAAAAACTTTTAGGGATTAAAAATTTTTAGGATGGTTCCTTTTAATAAAAAATAAAGCAATATCGAAAATAACAATTACAATATGCATATATATATATATATATGTATGTATCTTAAAAAAAAATTGGCATTGTGTTGTATTTTCTATGAAGCAATAATCAATATTTCATGAATTAAGAACTCGTATGAAAAATTAATATAAATTCTTTAAAAATTTTAATTCAGATTTTTTTTTTGATTGTTAACTTTAACAAAAAAAAAGTAATTTAGAAAACAACATTATCCATATACATGTAGTATATATATATCTTTAAATGTCCTTTGCGCTCCATTAATACAAAGAATTCTCCGTAAAAATTGCTCATTTCTCGAAGATATATCTTGAGCATGAAATCGGGTAAGTCAGTGCAGCTAATAGCAAACATTGCAGAGGAGAATAAATAGTGGAAGAAAATTGGTCAGGCGGCAAATTCGGTCTACGATTTCACATCACCTCGTGACAGTGGTTATATATAGAGCGTTCTTTATTACGCCCAAGACCGCGTTCTACCCATGTGAACGCTTCGCTCGCAATAGAACCAACGAAACGCCAATTTCGAAAACTTCTTTTTGGAAAAGGATGGAAGTTTCCAGGCCGTTAAACAAAGCGCTACTTTTGTCCAATTATTACATTTTTTTTTTTTTTTTTGATGACGGTCGTCTTCTTACCTGGAAGAATGAAGCAAGGCGATGGACGAAAAATGTTGTAATTTTTCGGTTAGTATTTCACCTGGGGACATAGAAGTTGGGGGATGTTTATGGATTTTTTGCCCCGTCATTTTTAATATCAATAATTCAATTCCGACGTTGAAAAACGGTCCATGAAAAAGCAGAGAATCAAGTTCGAGACGCCATTGAAGCTGAGCATTGGTTTTAATACTTGATTGTAGCTTAGGAGCATGTTTAGCTTAGGAGTGATTCATGTCAAAGAGTTACTAAATCATCGATGAAAAGTTTTGTCCATTATTGTCTACACGTATTGAAGTTCCAAATTTGTTTAACCCTAATAATTTTTTACGGAAAGGGCCAATGGTTTTGAACTTCCATTTTTTATAATATTGGACATTTTGGAATATAGGTCTGTCCTTTCTTTTTTTAAGTAATAATATCTTATGATACTTTTATCTTAGCTGCTTAATTTTGTAAATTATATTAAATGTGTTCAGTGGTATATTTCATAAAAATTGTATTATTCCCTTTGCAATACTCTCTCGAGTATGTTATTTGAATTATATATTATATTAGAGTATGAGAATATAACATATGAAGTTATTTGTTAACTAAATAATTAAAATTATTATAGTACTCCAAATATATTGAAATATATTATAAACACATTATAGTCTGCAACACTTTTGGCCGTTACTGTATTTGATTGATATAAATCTTATAAACCATAATATCATTTTAACTGCAACTTTAACAAACGTCCTTGCATTTTTAAAACCTTCTTTGCTCCTTTCTAAGTGACTAAAGACCTCCAAATTAAACACTTCCTAATAATATGTTTGTGTTTAATATAATACAACCTTTAATTATAGATTAATGGATTAATTGAAATACATTTAACAACATAATTCATTTTATTAATAAAAAGGAATATGTTTTGTATCTTCTTTAAAGAAATTACAAGTCGGTTTTTCTAATTACCATATTTTATTAAATTTTTTTTCTTCGTTTATTTTTAAACAAAAAAGGAATAAGATGATAAATTTTGCCTGAATAAAATAAAAATAAAAAAGGAGAGCTTATAACATGTGACAAAAAAATCATCTATATATTACGCTGATGATTATATTATCTTGTAGATAAGCATGTTTCATTTTTTTTTTTGGCCTTCTGGCTAATTAATGAGTTCGAAAGCATGAAATTAATCAAATTTTGTGTCACAGAAAAGACGTGTATTTTTTTATAATTACTTTTCAAATAATAATGTTAAGATAGTTTGATCATGTTAATTTTTTTTTTCATTTTTGAATGTTAGATTAATGAATTTTATTATAATTTTTTTTAATACTGAAAAGATTTATTTTAAAATTTATCTTTTCAAATTTAAATTCCGAAAAAATATATTTTTATGTAGCTGAATAATTTCTGCATATTATTTTTTGAAGATAGTGCTCTGTACAAATATTTCTCTAACAGATAAAATCCATTATTCAAAGATATATATCCCACTGGATGGCTGCTTGCTAATATTTGACATTCTCTAGAGATTTTTAGAGACAATTTTGCTGCTGTATCTTAGATGCCTTTAATGATAACACCATCACATCAAAAACTTAAGTGTGTATGATGGAGGAAGAAATTGTTACAAGAGATCCTACTATCCCAGGGGTGGCCAACTCAAATGATCTTGTGGACTTGTCTTGTGACTTTAGAAATGCATCATAACTCCGCGGCCGCATATAAAATTATATATCCCTATATTAGATTTAGACCCACTATAGACATTTTTTGGCGGGCAAAAATTTAAACATGAGTTATTATTATTGTGTTTGCTATTATTCTTACATGTAAGCATAGATAATATACACTGAAGTGACAAAAGTAATGGGATACCTCTTAATATCATGTCGGCCCTCCTTTCGCCCGTCGAAGTGCAGCAACTCGACGTGGCATGGACTCAACAAGTTGTTGGAAGTCTTCTGCAGGAATATTGAGCCATGCTGTCTCGATAGACGTCCATAATTGTGAAAGCGTTGATGGTGCAGGATTTTGGGCACGAACAGACCTCTCGATGATGTCCCATAAATGCTCGATGGGATTCATGTCGGGCGGTCTAGATGGCCAGATCATTCGTTGGAATTGTCCAGAATGTTCTTCAAACCAATCGCGAACAGTTGTGGCCCGGTGACATGGCGCATTGTTATCCATAAAAATCCCATCGTTGTTTGGGTACATGAAGTCCATGAATGGCTGCATTGCAATAAGCATTTCCAGTCAATGATCGGTCCAGTCGCACCAGAGGACCAAGTCCATGCCATGAAAAAACAGCCCACACCATTACGGAGCCACCACCAGCTTGAACAGTGCCTTGCTGACAGTTTGGGTCCATGGCTTCGTGGGGTCTGCGCCACACTCGAACCCTACCATCAGCTCTTACCAACTGAAATCGTGACTCATCGGACCAGGCCACGGTTTTCCATTCATCTAGGCACCAACCGATATGCTCACGTGCCCACGAGTGTCGCTGCAAGCGATGTCGTTCTGTCAGTAAAGGCACTCGAGTCGGTCTTCTGCTGGAATAGCCCAAGAAAGCCAAATTTCTCCGCACAGTACTAACAGACAAGTCCCTTGTACGTCCCACATTGATTTCTGCGGTTATTTGACGCAGTGTTGCTTGTCTGTTAGAATTTACGACTCTTTGCAGACGTCGCCGGTCTCGGTCGTTAAGTGCAGGCGGTCGACCACTGCGCTGTCCATGGTGGGATGTTATGCCTGAAATTTCATACACTCGGCACACTCTTGACACAGTGGATCTGGGAATGTTGAATTCCCTAACGATTTCTGAAATGGCATGACCCATGCGTCTAGCTCCAACTAACATTCCGCGTTCAAAGTCTGTTAACTCCCGTCGTGCGATCATCATCACGTCAAAACCTCTTCACATGAATAACATGAACAGAAATGAAAGCTCTGCGCATTTATACATGTTCTACGCGATGCTACTGCCATCTGAAAATTTGCATACTGCTATCCCATGACTTTTGTCACTTCAGTGTAATAAGAATAAAGATACTAAACGCACATTGTTTAGAAATATATAACACTAAAAAGGAAATATAAAATATATATAAATCTAAATAAAATTTTAAAAAAAGAAACCATTAAAAAATATTTATTTTACTAGTGCAATATTTCTGTATTTCTGTCATATATTCGCAAGAATATTATTTTAAAATCGAAGTTAATTATCTCATAATTTCGGCATAATTTTTGAATATATATTATAGATGCACAAATAATGTATTTTTTAAATATAATGAATATATATATATATATATAATGAAATCTCTGTAACTAGGTTGCAGAATTACATCCCCTCTGAAAGTTATCACTTTGAAAATTTTGCCCAATAAATTCCTTTTCGACTTTCTTTTTCATAAAAAATCTCTTCAATCGCCTCAAAACGATGTCTCGGAGTGGTCTTTTGAGTTTACGGAATAGCCATACGTCATTCGTGTGAATACGGGGTTTTGGAACGACATGGAAAATAGGGAAGAATCAATGCAGTGTAAGCTGGCGTATTCAGTGTTTTCGGTACCAATCGAGATTTGACGCGTTTGAAGCCCAAAATAGAATTGGCCGATCCCTTTGAAATTCCAACATCATCAGCATGGTCTCCTAATTTTTTGAGTTTGGTGGTCGACCAGAGGAATCTTCGTCTTCAAAGCATTCTCTGCCTTCTTTGAACAGTTTATACCATTTTCCGATATAGGAATGCTCATCGAATGCCTTCTGCAACATTATATACGTTTACGCAAACAAAAATTAATGTTAGTTCTTTGCTGAATTAATTCAGACATTTCAAAAATCGCCGAAATCAGTTTTAGCGTCTCACAAATCTAAGCATAACTTAAACACTAATTACTATTTTGACTTGAAATTTCACACAGATGTCACGGATAGGGCCAGCAACCTAAAAAAAAAAAAAATGAAATTCCATAAGCCCCGGGAATTTTAAATTGAAAATTGGTTTTGCATTTTGGACACAGTAGTATTCAACTATTAGTGCTCAGCTATGTATCACGAATTTCTTGGTCTGCTGAATACTTAAGTCGAAGTTTACTGGCTTTTTAAATGTATTAGAAAATTAATAAAGGGTTATTGTATTAAATATTAGAAATGCAGCTCGACAGTGCGAGATAATGTGTTTCAAATTTTATGGTCTATTTGTTTGTTAAATCAAGCATTGTATGAAGCAGTGATAAAATGTAACTAGGCTGTTCCACAGTTACTGCTAAATAGTGGGGCCAGGAAATTTTGTATACTAGGTTTAGTCTTTCAAAGAAGTAACCATGAAGTATAAGTGAACTCCAACCAGGTTGTTCAGTTCTCAGAATAGACTGTGGGGGATGGCTGAGTGGCTAGTGCTCTGGCGCTCGATACCACAGGTTTCGAGTTAGAATTCCAGCGGTACCATGGATGTGTGTAGTGGTTCGGAATTCACTTTAATTCTAGATGTAGGCCTCATATGACCGTAGAGCGTCACACAGGCCTATCAGACTTCTTCTTACCCACATCATTCCCAAACTGTATAGAAAAACTCAGCTCTAGGCACAGTTATGGGGTGTGGTGTGGTGCAGTAGTAGTAGTATAGACAGAGTGTCACAAATTTTATAGAGTCTACTTGTTTTTAAAACAGTGAGGCAGTACACAGTGTTTTTAAAGCAGTAAATTATTAGTAAAATTTAACCAGGCTATCACACTGTTAATGCTAAACAGTATCATAAATTTCATTGTCATTTAAAAAAAAAACAGTTCATTCCCACAAATGAGAATTGAACTCCAGCCATGAGCCATTTTCATAATGTAATTTAAGCAAAATACGCTTTATATAGTTTTTTAATATTTAAATTATAATATTCGAAAAAAATATGCTTTTATTGGTAGTATCCTATAAATCATAAATAATTAAATATTTTGATATTGTACTAGTTTTTATTGATAAAAATACAGGACAGAAAATACATTCATGATAAAGGTAGTTAATAAAAATATCGTGACAGTCAAATTGGTAAATAAAGTTGGAATTGGTAAAGTTATGTTTAAATTGAAACTGATATTCTGTTGACAGATCAGAGGTGACTTTCAGGGTTTTCAAAACAACATACTAAATGCATATATTTATTTTTTTGTTCTCATATTGTATTAAATAATCATGAGCCAGAATTTTATAGAAAGTTCTTCAGAATTTCTATGTTTCAATTTCTCACTTAAGAGACAGATAAATCATTCTTGCACTTGAAAACAAATATTATTTAAATTTTAAAATTAATTTAAATCAACTGTAATCAAGTAATAGATCAGAAATTAGAGAGTTGGAATGTTATGATATTGTTTTTTTTATGGATATGCCTAAATAATTTGTTGAATATTCAACAAATTTTTATTAATCCATTTTCCAAGAAAATAATTATGATCCGTAATAATATCCATATATTATGGATAAGTTATCGATAAATCAAGTCATTGGAAATAAATTTAAAGTTTGGTAAACAAAAAAAGCCTATTAGCCACAAATTTAAGCCTTCGACAAAAAAATTTTTTTGAGCAAAAGCATGAAATTAAGAAAAAAAGATAGCCAAAAAAGCCTTATTATGACATACAGCATAATATACTGAAGTGACAAAAGTCATGGGATACCTCTTAATATCGTGTCGGCCCTCCTTTCGCCCGGCTACGGTTTTCCATTCATCTAGGGACCAAATGATATGCTCACGTGCCCACGAGAGTCGCTGCAAGCAATGTCGTTCTGTCAGTAAAGGCACTCGAGTCGGTCTTCTGCTGGAATAGCCCAAGAAAGCCAAATTTCTCCGCACAGTTCTGACAGACAAGTCCCTTGTACGTCCCACATTGATTTCTGCGGTTATTTGACGCAGTGTTGCTTGTCTGTTAGAATTTACGACTCTTTGCAGACATCGCCGGTCTCGGTCGTTAAGAGCAAGCGGTCGACGACTGCGCTGTCCATGGGGGGATGTTATGCCTAAAATTTCATACTCTCGGCACACTCTTGACACAGTGGATCTGGGAATGTTGAATTCCCTAACGATTTCCGAAATGGCATGACCCATGCGTCTAGCTCTAACTAACAATCCGCGTTCAAAGTCTGTTAATTCCCGTCGTGCGGTCATCATCACGTCAAAACCTCTTCACATGAATAACTTGAACATAAATGAAAGCTCTGCGCATTTATACCTGTTCTACGCGATGCTACTGTCATCTGAAAATTTGCATATTGCTATCCCATGACTTTTGTCACTTCAGTTTAGATACTTTTTTAGGAAGCTTCTCTTTCAATTGAAAAATATCTAGAAAATTTTCACAAAAAGTTGAAGGAGTCTTATTACATAACATCGCAAATCGTTGAAGACAATCCAGAAAATTACGCGCGAATATGCAATTTAAGTGCACATATGAAGAAGTTTGAAGTGGGAGAGAAGGTGCTGACTTTGGATTCTAATTCTTCACAGAAGCTACTAAAAAGATAGATTAGACCTGTAAACACGATGGACATTGTACGACACCATTCATTTTGGTTCAACTAGAGGATTGATCGACCAGAAAAAATACACAAAAAATTAGTATATTTGTATATCTCGTATAGAGCATGTTCGATTAATATATGATCAATATTATAAGTTTGGTGATATAATACGTGCATCAGTAGATTCGACATGAAAGCCAATATAATTACACCAACGTATTCGAACGAGATCAAGATTTGGATATTAAGCAATTAAATGAAATTATAAACATTTTGGACAAGTATAAAGATGCTTTCAGTAAATCAAACATCAAGCAAAGGTTCCAGGTTATGACATAAACTTCACAGAGTACTGTTATCCCTGTCGTGTTCCTGTGACTTTGCAAGAATAAGTTGGTGTTAGATCTGTGATTCATCGAATATACTGATAGTAACTGGGACCAGCCACCATGTTGTAAGCCTAGCAAAGAAAATGGGAATATCAAATTATGCGTTGAGTTAATTATAACTTATATATTATAATATATAGCTATTATTATAAGTATAACTTTATATTTTTATTATAAATTATGCACTAAGTTAATTATTATATGAAGTAGGCACTAAATTAAGACCGCCATTAAATGAAGAACTCCATCAATAATGTATGGGCAATTTCCTTTGATGTTCAACAAAAGAGTCTCAAATTAAAACAATATTTTCATATGCATGTACAAAGTTAAGAAATTTTAAATCAATTTAATAGTAATTAAATACCATAATCATAAATTTGGCGTTTATTACCATTATTAGAATAATACAATATGAATCAGCTGTATGCATTCCACTTATCAAATCGAATACTCATTCAAATCAGTCCTAAACTCATTACCCTCATATATTTTTAAGAGTCGCAAGAACTTTACTAGTAGTCAAAACTAATATTTACATAAAACTCTTCAAAGTTCTAATTGAATTAATGTAATAGTTAACCCTGGAACGGACAAATAAAAAGTTTCTAATTACGATTAGAAAGATAGTTAGAAAGTATTACAGATTCGTTAATTAAGTTGAATTGGATTTGAATATACGCTGATCTCTTTAATTCTCTAAATTGCGAATCTTCGTCCAAAAAAACAATAATAAAGTTCCTAATTAAGCGAAATACTTCATTATTAATTAGCAGTAGTTGTCTTCATTTTGCCTGAATGAGAAATTAATGTATATACATATATTTATTTATTTATTTATTTTTTGTTTGTTTAGCACTAATATTTTTTGTTACTGTGACGAGATTTCGGAACACTGTTGTTTTAATTAGTGCTACACTGGATATTATTAAGTTATTTGATAAAAATTAGTTAATTCCATTTTGTTTTGTGTTCCAAATTCTTTCTTGTTAATGACGTTAACAAAAATACATGTTATGTTATTCAGAGCAAATACATTTGCAGATATTAAATTTGGCAATTAAATAAATAGGTTGGTTTAGCTATTTTTGAGAAATTGACGTCTTTTGATATTTATATCTATATTTATCACTTTTATTTTTATGGTGATTCTTTTTCAAAGATCATTAATTTTTCCACTTTTAAAATGACATAGTTATTGTTTAATTGACCAAAAATTAATAAACAATAATTTATACCCGAAACATATTTTCCAGTGAATTACAAATATTTAATTTTCAACTGAAATTAACCATAAATATCTGGATAATTTGTTTATTGCATGAATGAATAATATTAATTTCCACAATTATTTTCTTTTATTTATTTAACATCAATTTCAACTTTATCTGAGTTTAAGGACTTGATATACGCTTGCATGGAATAAATAAATCGCATCAAATCCTTTTCATCTACAATATGTCTGCTAGGTGGAAGTTTTCTGGGTTTTTTTTTATTATTTTTTTTTATTTTTTTTTTTAATTTTTTTCTTTTTATACAATATGAAATTAGTTGTGAAAGTTTTCTATCTGTGAACCAATAGCACCTTCAAGGTTCTGGGGCCTGATTGCCGATTGGCTGACGCTCGATACCACAGATTTCGGATTCAAATCGCGGCGGTGTCATGGATACTTATAGTGGTTCGGAATCCACTTTAAACTGTAGATCCTGTCCAATATAATCGTAGATCGTTGTGGGGGTAGTGTTACACATGGCTGTAGCTTATATTCAAGCTATTCGTGCCTCCTGGGTAGTACTAAATTAGTAACAGTGGTGCAGCCCTTGATTATGGCATAATAAAGATGAACTGCCTTTGTATTACTAGCTGCGTTAGATCAGTCTTCAAGGTCCTTAACGGAAAAACAGATTTATTTCACAAAGTTAAAAAATAAATCTAGCAATTGTTTTCAAATGAATTGTTCTCTAACTGGTAGCTAACGAATTAAAATAAAATAAATAATAACATTTAACGAATGCTGTGCCCTTTCACTTAAGTGATTCGCCATGAAAAACACAGTGCACATATAGTTTTACCCATAATGTCTAATAGAGTTATCTAATACTAGCTCATAGTGTTAACCATAAGGCATGTTATAATATACCCACACTGGCAATTCGTGGTTCAATGGTAACATACACGACTACAGTGCAAATGTGCGAAGTACGAATCCGCTGATGGAATACACTGCACCAAGTATTCTAGAATGCCAGGAGACATGATAGGATCTGTGATTCACATCAGCAGTCTCAGGATTCTGGTGAGAGTTTTCGAGGTATTTTCACATACAAAAGGCAAGCGCTGACTTACATTACTGTAAAGGTTTCCCAACATGGCAAGGCACTCGTAAGTAGAACATGAGCTACCTGTGTACCACAAAAATGTATAGTATTGTCCCTGCAACTTTACCAAGCACACCTTGAGATTCGTTCTCTCTCCCTCGAGAGTACAGAAATTGGAAATGAAACATTCCGATCTACATGTTTATCATGATCATCTCGAACTAAATTAAAACTACTATTAAAATTATAATTTCTTCAGTTTTATTTTGTATGATATGAGATTTCTTGTTTAAATCCATCCTTCAATTTTTCCTCTTAGCAATTTCTATCTGTTTTAAAGATTTAAATGTATCGTTTATTATATACTTATCAATGTACAGAAATATTAAAAGATAGTAATTGGAAAATAAAGTTAGAAAATGTGAGTAATTACGGTATCGACTAAATCTTCTATTTATTACTAAATTATCAGTGTTAAAATAATATTCGCGAATTACACTCAAGAGTATTAGATAAATAATGGTCTTACCGCTTCTATTGCATTTTGCACATTATCATAATAACCAGGCGATTAGAGAAATGTTGATCTCGCGGATAAATAGCGGCCACCTTTTAACTCTTTGCAACATCCACAGTTACAGTTTAACGAGGATTCTTGAATAATTATTTTCTGATGATATCAAATTGTTAATTCCTTATTATTTTAATCATTTAGGTTGGCCTATATTTTGAAGATAACTCATTAGAAATCCTTAATAAGGCAGTTTTGGATTTCATAAAGATAATTACATGAAATTAAAGCGGATTTATCTGGTGATACGTGTTTTTAAAAAAAGTTAGAAACGGTAAATATGAAATTATTTCTAATTATCGCTCCAATTTAAATGCATGCTTCTAGCATCAGAGAATTCTGATACTCATTTGGTAAACGATATTTAGGTAAATATCGTAATTATAGGAAATGGAAACTTAATGAAGCTAAAATAAATCAAAATATTTCTGCCATGTTTAATGTGTTGAATTCAATTTATATCAGAACTTCAGCAATTTCGAATAATCTTCGAAATAATTCGCAATTAAAGTAGAACTGATGATCCAAAATATAGTTTATACATCTGTTTCATTTATCAATTAACAGTGAATAATAAAATTTCATTTTTCAATTTTGAAGAAATAGATTAATACATCTATTTACTAAATTCTTTCAATAGTTTTGTTTATAGTTTTGTTACATAAATAATTTTAGTTATGAAACTGTGTACAATTTTCAAATCTGTTTGTATTAAATAAAATGTTATCATTAGTTCGCAGAATGCAATTTAATTATTCGCGAAATCATAACTGTAAACTCATAAATAAAATAGGCAATAACTGTCATACATTCACAAGAATATTATTTTAAAATCAAAATTAAATTTTTTCTCATAATTTCGGGAACTAATTTTTGAATATATGGATGCACACGTATTTTTTTAATACATTGGTTTTTACTATTTTGGCCATTGTAAAATAAATATATTTTGTAAAAGTGTGGTAAATCTCACGTACCAGAAAAAAATTCAAAGCTGGCCGTGGGTTGGCCACCCCTGCTCTAGAAACTATTATAACCCTTTAACAATTTTATAGCAATCTAAGATTAGTTCTTTATAAAAAATTTAATCGTTTATTATTGGAAACTTGAAATTTCCATTCTCGTTATTTATGAAAATGAACAAAATTTAGTGAACATCACAAACATATCGATTTTTTTTAAAACTTATATCTTAAAAATTCCATAATCAATCCTAATTATTCCTTTTCTTAAAAAAAATATACTTACACAATAACGATTTTATGAAAAAGTTCCTCATTAAAAAGCACATTCGCATCTGAGATATTTAAAAAACTACAATTCCACCTGATTTTGTTTCTGGAAAGTGCTTTAAGAAATAAAGCTCTTCTGGTATTCATTAGGGACTAATTAAATCATAAAAGCTGAAGCATCAATGAAAAACAAAAACATCATCTAATACGTGGAGAGCATCGAAATTTCTTAAATGAATTTAGACTTATGGAAGTGCAAATAAAAACAAAAAAGTTCAGTAATGAGTTAAAGAAACATACGAAGTTATTATTTAAATTTCGTTCTTTCAATGCGATTCTTAGAAAAATAATGCTTCAATGATAATTGAAGAACGCAATGTTTGAATTTAATAAAGGATCAATTAAAATTTTGATATTAATGAACTACATTAATTCGTAATCTTGGAAGATTATTCGTATCTTTTTTAGAATAGTTTTCATTTATACTTAAAAGCGGAATTAAAATGAAATCTTTTGGTATTAAACTACATTGATTTAATTGGCTTGAAGTATATGGACTAATAGTAATATTTTATATTATATATATATATATATATATATATATGTTAATGTGACAGTGATTAATCATTTATTAATCTTAATCACTGGATTAATACAATGTGATTACACATAATATACGTTATATGTTACATGTGATTACCGTAATCAATGGTAACTATGCTTAATCACCGGATTAATCAATCACATTTACCATTGCACACAATATATATTATATCATCATCATCCTCAGTGGCGCAACAGCCCCATGTTGGGTCAAGGCCGTGATTTATCTAAATTCGTGTTTTATTGCTTTTTTATTTGAAAAATAAATTTTATACTTATTTAAGGCTTTTGAATAGGGCAATTTTAAATTTATGCATTAATAGAAAATGAATTTTACTTTTTTCAATTTGAGAGAATTTATTTTTAAGTTCTGGGAATAATTAGTATTTACCCTATTCTAATTAGTGTTTTGAATTGAATGTATGAAACAAAATTTTTGATGAATTGGAAAGGTTAAAAAAATGTCAATTGAAGAGGTTATTCTTTTAAAACGACAAAGAAAAAGTATCTTTTTTTACTCACAGTTTTTCCAGCTTATTTTTATTCCTTCTTCAAATTAAAAATATATAGATATATATTAAAATTCATTAACAGCAATTGCAAATATAAAAAAGCATAAAAGTATTAATTTAACAAAGATATTATCATTGTTATTAAAAAATGTATAAATATTTTCATTCTTTTAATCATCAAAGAAATAATTTTATTTTTATTTTTATCATACATGAAACAACAACAGTCCTTTTTCTCAATATAAAATGTGAATTTATTTAATTTATGGAAAAAAAAATTATCCGATAAATTTTAATTCGTACGTTAATTACTTAAAAAAATGAAAACATATATTTTTTTTTATTTTAACATCTTTTTTTGAAAAAAAAATTGAAAGTAAGAATAAATTCCATTCTTTTCATCCCCATCAGTATAATTTCTTAATTTTTTTTAATTAAGAAATAAAAGAAAATTAATGTTTAGAACTTCATATTACTTACATTTTTATATTTAACTGAATTGTTATTTCATTGTAATAATCTTTATTACTGTATACTTCCGAATATAAGCCGTTCTGTTTATAAGCCGAGAGTGCCTTTTTCTGTTTAAATAAGCCGAGAAAGCCTTTTTTCTTCATAAAAAACTAAGAATATATGATAAAATACTTTTTAAAAATAAAAACTTTAATAAAAAATAAAGTAATATAGAACAAGTAACATAAAAAAATTTTTCTTTTAAAGTCAAACTTTTTTTGTCACTACATTGCAGAAAGTCCTTTATAAATAATTTTACACATAAAAAAGGACTAAGAATATGTGATAAAACTTACTTTTTACTTACATAACTTAATTGTTTTTGAGTTGTCAACTTTAATAAAAAAATAAAGTAATATAGAACAAGTAACATAAAAAAAAAATTTTTTTAAAGTCAATTCCTACTTTTTTTCACTATATTGCAGAAGTCCTTTATAAATAAGTTTCATTCATTTTAAGTTGATCAGGCATATCTATTGGTAGATATATGCACTTTAAATCTAAAAAAAAAAAAAAAAAAAAGCTAAAATTAATTAATTTAATTTAATTACTGAATTAATATTTGAAAAAAATTGTATTAACATCAAGTGTCATCCACTACAAGTTCAATAGAAATGTATTTGAACTTGAGTGGATGAATAAAAAGTGTCTTATTAACGATTGAAAATTTGAACAAGATATATATAGGGGGAGTGTGAGCTAATAGAAGGAATTGAAAAATGACAACTTAAAACCCGTATATTAGCCGAAGTGAAATATGAAAGATGTGTTAAATAAATCATCCATGCTGGTATGGTACCAAAGAGTAGTAATATAACACAATAGCATCAAAGAAAAAAATAAGATACTTCATTGACATTATCTTCTTCTAATGCAGCTGGCAAATAGACCGTGATCTTTCGCCATAAAGGTTACACAGATGTTACTCGCTTTGCATTACCCAGGGGGCGTATAACTTGTTGGTAAGCCACGGAAGCGGAGTAACAGTGCCCCCGCAGCGCTCTACGATCCTGTTAGGACGGGGACCTACTTCTTAAAGTGGATTCCGAACCACTACAAACACCCATGTGGCAAAGTCGGGATTTGAACCCGATACCTGTGGTACCGAACGCCAGAGCGCTAGCCATTCGGCCATCAGGCCCCTTCATTGACATTATAATGTTTAGTAATTTTCGCAGTAAGAACTTACTTGTACATCTAAAACTTTCTTTCTTATACGAAATGTTTTTACTCGGATTGCGATTAACCGAATCGAAATATCAAAACACTTTCTACTAGATTTAATTTTAATTTCAATTTATTTTTTGTACTTCAAATCAAAGTGTAAATTAGGAAAAAAAAATCGCATTTCAAGAAGCCCCTTTGCAGAATTGCGTTTTCTTTCCAATTAAGACAGGAACCCAACGAAAGCGAAATCTTTCACATTGATTTTTTTTTTCGAGAACTGACAGCGAAGTTCATTGGAAAAAATAGCGAATTCCTTTTCAGCATTATTTTTAGGAACACATCTACCACTTAAAGGTCGTTTAATTTCAATTATGCATTATATATTAATGCATTCAGTTGATAGAAAATAATATTGTTAATAGTAAAAATTAAGTCACTTCTAATTAAAACTACTCATGATAATTACTAATAATAATAATTAATAGTTAACATGCTGAATTAAATCATTTCTTATGTTAAATGAACTGAATAAAACATTTAAATTTCTATGTTTATTATTGAAAATGGTCAATTGCGTGACATAATAGGAAGTATAAAGTGAAAAGGTTTAGTGCGATATCCATAAAACATAAGGAAATAATTGTCTCTACCTTTTTAATCATGTATTTCCTTATAAATATAACTTTAATCAGTGTCATACTCATTTAATTATTTTAATCGTTATCCTGAAATAATTTATACAAAATAATAATACAATTCGCCATAAAAGCCTCAAATTTTAAATCATGGAAAAAAAATACAAATGCAAAAATCTAATTTAATTAATCTAATAAATAATTATAATAATTATTATCAACAGATTAATAAAATTTGACCTAATTCTTTTAATACTTGATATTTATTATCTAATTTAAATAATTTACTTCATAAAAATTCGTTATAAGTAATATTTTAAGAAAATTTACAATTTATTATCGTAAAAATTAAATGTTTTCGCTGTATTTGATATATTAAATCACAGAATATACATCTGATGTAAAGACATTATTTTATTTTATTTTTTATTGTAAACAAGTAATATAAAAAAATAATTTTTTAAGTCAATACCTACTTTTTTCCCACTATATTGCAGAAAATCCTTTAGAAATAATTTTCATTCATTTCTATTGGTAGATATATGCAACTAAAATCAATTAATTAAATTTAATTAATGAATTAATATTTGAAAAAAACTATTATCATCAAGTGTCATAAACTACAAGTTCAAAAAAATGTATTTGAACTTGAGTGGATGAATAAAATGTATTTTAGTAACGATTGGAAATTTGAACAAAATATATATAGGGAGAGTGAGAACTAATAGAAGGAATTAAAAAATAGCAATAAGAATGTGATTTTATTTCAACAAATTTTAAACAATATTCATGTAAAAATGCTATAATAAAATATCTTCCAAATCGTAATCAATCATGATGTATCAATCTTATTAATGTCAAGTGATATATATACAAATAAAAAAAATTATTGAATGCAAGTCAAAAACAACAGACATAACAAAAGTGATTTTAGGAAACCGAAAGACTTGATGGTATTAAAATCTGAAAAATAAATAACGCAATTTAACTGAGATGCATTTGTCACAATGCTAAAAAGAGAAGAAAAGTAACATTTCATTTTGCTTATGTTACTGTTATTTGTAAAATTTATTAAATAAAAAGCATTAAAAAAATTAATAGAATAGGGTTTAACAATTTCCAATAAAAGTGACATAATCAACATCCCCCAACACATGTATGCACAGATTTTTAATACATTCATGTCCATGAATTAAGGATAATTCAGAATCACACAGAAATTGAACTCTAAAATAAATATTTCACCTGTAGAAATATCACACACATCTTAAAGATTAATATGCAAATTACAGGAAACCACCAGATGGCGCGGATAGTACGTCACAATGACGAGAGTGTAAGAGAGGGGTATATAAGGAATGGTGGCAAAGAAGTAAAATTGTTCGCAAGCTCTTTAAAAGCCTTTCAGTGCAATAACCGCATAGTTATGGCGCAAAGGAAGCACTTGGATGATTTTTTTCGTGTTAGAATTATCGGACGACTGGAATGTGGACGTACCGAGCAGGAAGTACCCGAGGAACTTGGAATCGCCCAGAGTGTCATCTCCAGGCTTTGGCAACGATTCCAAGATGATGGTAATGTGAGTAGATGTTACAGCACAGGTCGCCCCCGAGTTACAACGCCGAATGAGGACCGGTATTTAGCAGTTACTGCCAAAAGAAACAGACGGAGATACAGCATCAGACCTGTCTCGTCAGGTCTCTTCAGCTACCGGTACGACAGTTTCAAGGCAGACCGTGTACAGACGCTTCGGGCACATTGGTCTATATGCTCGTAGGCCTGTCAGATGTGTTCCACTTACCGCAACTCACTGTCGCCTGCGATTAACCTGGAGTAGAGAGCATGCATTGTGGACACCGCAACAGTGGTCTTATGTGAGGTTTTTCGACGAGTCCAGGTTTAGTTTGCCGTCTGATTCTCGCCGGACTTTCATACGGGGAGCGCCAGGTACCCGTTACCACGAAGAGAACACCATTGAACGACACCGTTACGGTGGTGCAGGAGGGCTCGTTTGGGGAGGAATTATTCTTGGTTCCAGAACTGAACTGCATGTTCAGAGTGTAACGATGACAGGCCACATCTATCGGGATGTCATTCTGGAACAACATGTACGTTTGTTTCGGGGCGCCATGGGTGCTGAATTTCAGTTTATGGATGACAACGCCCGTCCTCTCCGTGCAAACATTGTAGACGAATGCCTTCAACTGGAGGATATCACCCGTATGGATTGGCCAGCAAACTCACCGGACTTGAATCCAATAGAGCATGTGTGGGATATGCTTGGCCGACGAATTGCAGCCAGTCAACCCCCTCCCACCTGCCAACCAGAACTTCGGAGGGCATTGCTTGATGAGTAGACTTTTCAAATAAGTCAAATTTGTTTTACTTCTGTCTCTTTCTTTGTCTGAACTTCATTATCCTTAATTTATGGACATGAGTGTAGTATCGGTTATTTAAAATTAATATATTGAAAATTAGGACATATTTAGTAATAAAAATGCAATAAATTTCCAAAAAACTAAATATGTCCGCGTTAAATGACAGAAATAATTTAAACAATTCATTGTAAGTGATATAATTTCAAATTAAAAAAAGGATTAAAAATAAAAACAAAGATGTAATAAAAATTAAATTATGGATAATGAAGTTCAAATAATGCAAACTTAGACAGAATAGTTTGCAATGATTAGGAATTTCTTTAAAATATCAAAGCGTACAGTACTTTTTAACGCTTATCTTTCTAGTCACTTCTCAAAGTATCTCTTCCCATTTCTATCCATTTTCAATCTTCTCGGAAAGTGGGTGTGACTTCCGTTTTGGGAGCATAAATTTTAAATTAACTTCTCCCTTTCACTCCCACTCAACGTCGATACATGAAATAAATAACTCTTCAGAACCGCGACTGCTAAACGAAGACCATAAATTTCGAGGCTCCCTTTTTTCCCCTTACTCTATTGGGAAGCTGAGCGCGGAAAATTCCTCTTTTTAAATATTTTCAGTTTTTTTGTTTATTTTTCCCGGCACTTCCTTTTATAGTTACGGTAGTAGTCAAGTGTCGATGACAACTTTTGGACACTGCGAAGATTTATCTCCTTGCTTGGAAATTGAGTTGGTGGGAGAAGCACGTGTTTTATGCGCGTGGAAAAAGATGAAATGAAAAATGTTGTGAGCCGTGTTTGCAGGGGTGAGGTTGTCATTTCTTACGACCTGTTAGAAAATATTGCTCAGTTGCATTATCGGCTCAAACGCTTTGGGTGAATTGATATGAAATTTCAGTAAGTTAAAACTCCCATTTAATAAAACCTTCTTAACTTTGATAAAAAAAAGTAAAATAGACCTTTAACGGCTAGTTATTCGGATAGAAAACTAACTGCTCATGTATAACATTTCTATTTCAGTCACTATACCCTAATTTAAAGCAATTGAGCAATGATGTACTCCTTACCACTATATTCAGTACTTGGTTCTACATTACATCAGTAGAAGGTGTTGTCTTAGAATCTTGGTAAGAGATGAGATGTCATTGAGGTGAGAGAGATTAGAAGTGATGAAAAATAGACGAGATGATTAGAGGTCATGTTTTAGTAATGAAAGGTATGTGGATTAAACAGCTTTATATTAGTCTTTGCTTGTCGCAATCATTTTCAAATGTTAAAGGTTGGCAATCACTAATAATGAGACTTACATTTTTTTATTGTGTGCAAAATATCATGTGGGTAATCATTTTAATCACTATCCTGAAATAATTTATATTAATTTTAAGAAAAATCTTAGCATTCACCATAAAAACCACAAATTTTCAATGATGGAAAATATTGCACATAAAAACTCATTTTAATTTAAATAATTGATTTCATAAGCATTGTTGTCATGAACACAATATTTAAGAAAAATTTAATCTTTATTATAGTAAAAATTAAATATGTTTTCGATGTATTAGATATATTAAAGTACAGTAATAGAATAAGTTTAGTTTAGAATAAGTTTATGCGGTACAAACAATTTCATTTCTTTCTTATTGTAAAAAATAGAATTAATAATGTGCTTTTTATTTCAATAAAAATTTTTAAACAATATTCATGAAACAACCGTTATAAGGATATATCTACCAAATCGCAAGAAAAGGATAAATCAATCATGATATATCAATGTTATTAATAACATTGATACATCATGATAGATTTATCAATTTCTTGCGATTTATTGTTATTCTCTTATATCAATGTTATTTTTTTCTTGTATTCTTTTGATTTATTGTTTGTATATCTCATTTGTCATTAATGAGATATACAAACAATAAATTAAAAGAATACAAGAAAAAAATAACGAACTTAACAAAAGTGATTTTAGGAAACGAAAATATGTGATAATTTTAAAGCCTGAAAGATAAATAACATAATTTAACTGCGATTTATTAGGCAAAGCAGTCGCAATGCTGAAATGAGAAGAAACATAACATTTCACGCTGCTTATGTCACTGCCACCTATGAAATTTAGTAATTGAAAACCAATTAGATAAGAATTTAAATTCTAAAAAAACGTTTTATCATAACTAAATGTGCGTTTTTAACTACAAATATATTCCATAATTACAAAACCGTTACATT
This sequence comes from Caerostris darwini, assembly GCA_021605075.1. Classification (NCBI taxonomy): domain Eukaryota; kingdom Metazoa; phylum Arthropoda; class Arachnida; order Araneae; family Araneidae; genus Caerostris; species Caerostris darwini. Next base: position 701,889 of record BPLQ01009917.1, read on the forward strand.
TGAAAGAAATTAAAATATTAGTGTTTCAAAATTTCCAATAAAGGAGACTTAAACAACATCCTTAAACACGTGTATCCACATATTTTTAATAGTATTGGTTGTTAAAAAAAATAATGTAATGAAAAGTAACATATTTTTAGTAATAAAAACGCAATAAGATTCTTTACTAAAACAATCCAAAAAATTTAAATATTTTTGCGTTAAATAATAAAAATTATCCAACTAATTCCGTGTAAGCATTGAGCATACGAAATAAAAAGGGATTCAAAACAAAGTAACATAATAGCATAATAAAAACAAATATGTAATTAAAATTAAATTATGGATAATATAATTTAACTAATGTAAACTTAGACAAAACAGTCTGCATTGATTAAAATTTCTTTAAAATATCAAAGTGTACAGCACTTTTTTAACGCTTATCTTTCTGGTCACTTCTCAAAGTATCTCTTCCCATTTCTATCCCATTTCCAGTCTTCTCCGGAAGTGGCCGTGACTTCCGTTTTAGGAGCATAAATTTTAAAACAACTTCTCCCTTTCACTCCGACTCAACGTCGGTACATAAAATAAACAACTCTTCAGAACCGCGACTGCTAAACGAAGGCTATAAATTTTGAGGCTCCCTTTTTTCCCCGCACTCTGTTGGGAACTGAGCGTAGAAATATCCTCTTTTTAAATATTTTGAGTTTTTTTGTTTAATTTTCCTTCCACTTCCTTTTATAGTTAAGGTTGTAGTCAAGTGTCGATGGCAACTTTTGGACACTATGAAGATTTATCTCCTCGCGTGAAAATTGAGTTGGTGGGAGAAGCACGTGTTTTATGCGCGTCGATAAAGATTAAATGAAAAAAGTTGCGAGCCGTGTTTTCAGGGGTGAGGTTGTCATTTCTTACGACCCGTGAGGAAATATTGCTCGGTTGCATTATGGGCTCCAACGCTTTGAGTGAATTGATATGAAATATCAGCAAGTAAAACTCCTATTTAAGAAAACTTTCTTTCCCTTGATGAAAAGTAAAATGGACATGTTTGGAGTCGTTGTTCGGATAGAAAACTAACTGTTCATGTATAAAACTTCTATTTCTGAAACTATACCTTAATGTATAGCAATTCAGCAGTGATTCACTCATTACCACTATATTCGATAGTTCGATATATCAGTTGAAGATGAAGTTGTAGAACAGTATAAAAAAAACGTGTATTAGGCAGCTTTATATGGAAGTCGTTGTGTGTTGCAATCATTTCAAATATTAACGGTCGGCACTCACTAATAAATAGTCTCACATTGGTATATTGTGTATCAAATATTATGTGGGCTTGATGGCCGAGGGTCAAGAGCCTCTGGCGCTTGCTGCGATGAGTTAAGGGTTCAAGTTCCGGCCGTGCCATGGATGCTAGTAGTGGTTGACCTATGGATGCATTAAACTATATGTCCCAGCCTAATATGACTCTTGGACGTAGCACTGACACCCTTACCCCATAAAAAAGAAAAACATCTCGAAATCTGCCAGTTGGCAGACTTTCTTGGGCCCACCAGGAAGCTATTTCACCAATGAAGAAGAAGAGAAATATTCATGTTATCCTTTAACAGATTATCTCGAATATACTCGTATAACTTATTTGTATTTTTTTTTAGTCTCATTTGGGTTTAAGCCGATATTGATGTCTCAACAGATTAAATTGAAGTTAAAGAATCTTAAAGAACGGGACGTAGTTTAAGCAGCATTTCATTAAATAGCGTTTCTCAAGATTTCAGCATTTGCGACACAATTTCGACCATAATTCAAAACAAAGTCATATAAAAGCAAAATATAATTAAAATTAAATTGTGGATAATTTAATTTAATTAATGTAAACTTAGAAAAAACAGTTTGCAATGATTAAGATTTCTATAGAATATCAAAGTGTATAGCACTTTCTTAACGCTTTATCTTGATAGTCACTTCTCAAAGTATCTCTTCCCATTTCTATTCCATTTCCAGTCTTCTCCGAAAGTGGACGTGACTTCCGTTTTCGGAGCATAAATTTTAAAACAACTTCTCCCTTTCACTCCGACTCAACATCGATACATAAAATAAATAACTCTTCAGAACCGCGACTGCTAAACGAAGGCTATAAATTTCGAAACTCCCTTTTTTCCCCTCACTCTATTGGGAAGCTGAGCGTGGAAAATTCCTCTTTTTAAATATTTTCAGTTTTTTTGTTTATTTTTCCCGGCACTTCCTTTTATAGTTACGGTAGTAGTCAAGTGTCGATGGCAACTTTTGGACACTGCGAAGATTTATCTCCTCGCGTGGAAATTGAGTTGGTGGGAGAAGCACGTGTTTTATGCGCGTGGAAAAAGATTAAATGAAAAATGTTGTGAGCCGTGTTTGCAGGGGTGAGGTTGTCATTTCTTACGACCCTGTGAGGAAATATTGCTCAGTCGGCTCCAATGCTTTGGGTGAATTGATATGAAATATCAGCAAGTTAAAAACTCCTATTTAAAAAATAACTTTCTTTACATGGATGAAAAGTAAAATGGACGTGTTTCGGGTCGTTATTCGGATAGAAAACTAACTCTCGTGCATAAAAATTCTATTTCTGTCACTGTTCCCTAATTTATAGCAATTCAATAGGGATTTACTCCTTATCACTATATTCAGTCCGGGGTTCTATGTTACAGCAGTTGAAGGTGATGTTGTAGAAACGTAAAAAATAGGACGTGGATTAAACAATCTTTGTTTTTTGCAATCATTTTCAAATTTTTAGAATTGGCATTCGCTAATAAGGAATCTCACATTTTTTTAACTGTATTGTTTCCTAGGAGTGGAAAAACGACTGGAAGCCAAGAAATTGTAATTTGTTTTTGGCGATAGAATTGACTACTTGGTCTGCATATTCGATAAATTAAATAAGTTCAACCTTCAACTCCAAGAAGCAAATACACTTATGTTGGATACGAGGACAAATATGGATGAGTTAAATATTGCGATTCAAAATTTGCAAGATTGAAGAACAATATGCGGAAATAGTTTAAGTAATCATTATAAAATTTTAATAGACTTGAAAATATTCCATTTAATCCTGTCTCAATGATCTTTTCTCCATTTAATTCAATCGATTATATAATTTTTAATTAACGGAGGGGTTGATTTGGATCCCATTAGTGACGTATACTGAAGGAGGGCTCAGCTTCGAATTCACTGGCCTTTGCGATCACTAAATTCAGAAACAAGTAGGATCTCCATTACGATTGTAATGATGTGTCTTCTTAACATCATTATTCTTAACATCTTTCTTGTTCTTAACATCATTTTAACTGTTAAACTTACCATACTACATGAATTAAATTAATTAATCAATTAAAAACTGAATTAAATTGGCTTATTGATTAAGAAAATAGAGCATCCAGAGGACAAGCAGCATCTTTTAGGAAATAAATTCTTACCAAGAAAAAAAAATAGGACATAACAGGAATAGCAAGTACACCAAAATTTTGACTGTATGGTTCCTTTGCGGTCTCCTAAAGAGCTGCAGACCCCTGTTTTGACCTAGGTTGAAATATTTCCTTTCAATATTTCTTACTCCATGTATGCAATCATGAAAGGAAATATCTCAACTCATCTCAAAAGAAGCAACATGTTTCTCAATTAATCAGAAAGCCCTACGTAAAATGAAGAAAGGACACAATGGAATGAAAAAGCAAGAAAAAAAGGTATGCCATATTGTTGGAAGGACATTAAGATGATTCGTTAAGTGAAATGATGCATTTCTTTCTTTTTTTTTTTTTTTTTTTTTTTTTTTTGTTTACAAACATATGCATAAATCTGTAATTATTTTATTATTTTGTGTTAGTGATCTAAAAATATGATTAAATTTTGTGGTAGCTAAATTTGAATGTATTATTATTTAATTATCACCTGCCTACCGTTTACACGACGAGGAATATACTGGCCCACACAGGCAACAAAAATAATAAGTTTATTGTGTATATTTAACAAATAATAGAATATGTTTGAAGATACCTCCAAAACTATTGAAAGTCACAATAATTAAACAGATGGTTACTATTTTCATAACCATCTTTAAAACTAAGGAAATAACTTGAAAGTTTTCTACAATACTACCTACCTACGAAGTCTTCCATCCATTGCATGGCCTTTATAATATTATATTTAAAACTTTAAAAGAATCAACCACCCTTTTTCCAGTGAATACTCTAAGTATACCACAATACAAATATCTAAATATACCACAGACAGAATTAAAAGAAATAGAATACAGCGTTTTGCACTAAAAACTTAAAGCTTAAAAAAAATAGTTCTACAGTAAAATTTTGAACCAATCTCGAGTGGACGTAGCATTTTCTCTGTATGTGACTTGAGATTATCTATACGAGATCCTTCGCTTTCAACTGTGTGACGTTCTACAAGGAAAGTCCATTTGGTTAACATTTCGAAAAGAAGATTTCAAAAGACAGTTTCTGAAATATCTGTCTTTCGCTTTAGTTAGCAGGAGCTTCTCATTTTATGTGATTAATATTGGAGAATTAACAGGAATCAAGGTGACAGCCATATTATTATTTAACTTAAAAATTTTCGATTTCAAGAATATCACCTGATCAGATCTTGAAGAAATGGCTGAAAGATATGGCAAAGAATACGTTTCATATCATTGGTTGAAAATATTATCTAAAATGCGAAATGGAAATTTTAATAACTAATTCTGTTATTACTGTGACAGTAGTTATATATTTGAAATGCCAAAAATATATTAGAGTACTGTAAATTTGAATTTTGAAAAAATTTTAATCGAAAAATATTATATGCGATCGTAATGATGATTATTGTTTTCTAAATGCTTATCTTTCTTTTAAAAAAATTAAATCTATAAACAAAATTGATAAAATGTGGTTGGTGATGATATAGATTATAATGCCTTTGGAGTAAACTTTTTGACATGTCTTCAAGGTTTTATAGACGGCCTGATGGCCAATTGGCTAGCGCTCTGGAATTTCATACTAAAAGCTTCAGGTTCGAATGCAGGCAGTGGCATGGATGATTGTTAGTGTTTCGGAATCCACGTTAAACTGTAGGTCCCAGTCTAATTAGCCCAAAGTGTGCATAAAATGACTATAGAGTGACAGGCCAAACCAATCAAGGTTTTATAATCAAGTTCTTATGGTTTCCTAGACAACTGATTTCTCACAGTATTATTGTATATTTTTTTATCTATGTATAGTTTCTTTCTTTTCTACCTCTGCAGTTTTTTTTTTTTTCGTTTATCCTTGGCTGCTTTTTTTTCTTTCTTTTTGTTATCCTTGTTTGTGTGTGTCAACTGATATACAATGAGGTAGACAATAATTTGGGATCACTTTCGTTTTTAAACTCTTTTTCTCTTTAGCTTTAGGTTATAAAGATTTTTTTAATGAAACTTACCAGGTAACACAAAATATATGTGTAGTGCTTGCTCTTGTAGTACAGTTACAGAAACAATCACTACACAACAACGGTTTTTTTTTTCCAGAAACATAATCAATTTGTATAACAGAATGCTACATAATATATTCGTAGCTTTCTCTAGACATACATTTTCACACGTTTACAGGTTTGTTCCATCCAAAACTTTATAAAATCCAAAAAAAGTAAAAACTGAAAATGAATTTTAAAATAGTAAAGTAATATACAAATTTCCAACTTTTACTTGCTTCCTTGAAGGTTTGGTTTGGTTTGTCGCTCTACGGTCATCTTATGCGCACGAGGGCTAAACAGTTTAAAGTGGATTCCGAACCACTACAGACGTCCATGGTACCGCCGGGACTCGAACCCGAAACCTGTGGTACCTAGTGCCAGAGCGCTAGCCACTCGGCCATTCAGGCCCTGCTTCCTTGAAGGAGAACTGGAAATGAGCAAAAAGTAGAGACACAATGAAGCCGCTACTGCTATTTTCTAATGTTTACCAAAAGCGTCATAGCAATAACAATCAAAATTCTCTTATGTGCCTAAGTTTCAGGGGTCTTAAAAAAAGGAAGAAAATATACTCAGATCCGAAGTGTGCATAATATTCACCAAGGAAACTGAAAATCATTGGAAAAATACAAAGTTTAAAAGGTTAAACGTCAAGAATTGCAGTGGCCGATCAAAATTTGCAATATGAAACATGTTGTTTCGGAAATCCGTAATTCCTGAAATAAATAAATTATCCTGTAGACTTAATCATTCTTGGATAACCTATTGTCAATTTCAAGTTTAACATTATTATCATTGGAAATGATAGTACCGAGATACGTAAACTGGTTTGAGCTCTACATCTTATAATATTTACCTGTAATGGGAGAGAAACATATGCACCATACATTTTATTTTTTCCTCATTAATAGTTAATCCAATGTTTCTGGCTGCAGACACAAATGAAATAAAAAATGAAAAAAAGTATCCCTAAATTAAAAGATAAATAAAAAATAATTATTCGTATTATTTTCCATTATTTTGCTATATTTTGATTGTGGATACAGTTAATTCATAAGAAACCTATTACATTAATTAATTTGTTTGAATATTGCATCTCCAAAAAAACTATATTTGAATTTAAAAGAGAGAAGTAATTGTTTCGATTTTCCAATTTATAATTTAGGAAATTACGTCTAAAATTTTCCAAGAAATTGTCGTTCTAAAGAAGATAGCAAATTATCCGCGTATGTACATATATTTTTCCTTCTTATTTTAATTCTTCTGTACATACAACTTTTCTTTCAAAAAACTCGTTAAAACTGTTTCTTCAAAAAAATATCGATTCCACGTTGGGCAAAGTTAACACAAAAGAATTTTAACTTAAACTAACTTCTTTCATCTTTAAAATCATTCTCTGGTATGTTCAACAAAAGCTTAACAAATTTCTTGGCCGATATTTCTCCAACGCTTTGTCATAAAGAACTGCCAAATGTGTTCTTAACCCAAGTATAAAAAAAGAGCGGTTTCAATGGTATATCGAACAGTCAACCTTTACACTGTGATAGTGCATTTTGTCGACGTTGGAATTGAATTATTGATGTAAGATTAAAGAAACCCAAAATCCATATAAATATCCTGATTCCTTTATCAAGTAAGGTATGAACCGAAAACATTACACCATTTTCGCCCACATGTTGTTTTATACGCATAAATCAATGATTCCCAAACTTTTTTGTCCTACCATCTATTATTCAGAAAATAAACTACTCAGCCAACCAATGTCAATCTACGTACTTTAAGCGAAAAGACAAAATATATAGTGAAGAATTTGGATATGTATTGATATAATTATCAATCTATGTCTTCGAACATAGCAAATCAAGATGCCGTAAAAACGAGGAACACTAGGAAGCTTGAAATTATTCAGTTTTTGTACTAATGCAGCTGGCGAACATTTAGACAATTTTCTCAGATGCTTTAAGGCAGGCACTGCATCAATGTTACTCACTTAGCACTACTCAGGAAGTGAGTGTAGCTTGAAGATAAGCTACGAACGCGGATAAACACTACCCTCGCAACGCTCTACGATCTTGTGGGACTCGGACCAACGGTTTAAATGGAATTCCGATGCTATTACAAATATCCATGGCACCGCTGGGGCTCGAACCCGAAAACTGTCGTACCGAGAGCCAGAGCGCTAGCCACTTGGCCATTCAGGCCTAGCGTGAAATTATAAAACTATTTATTCAATTCATTGATAATGACATTCGCATTTCTAACAGAAAATTAAGTTAACGATGGATAATGTGAAATTCGGAATAACGTTAAACATTATCGTAATGATAAGGATGAATGGATCAAGTATGCTGTATTAGGGAATTAATCTTTAGCTCTACTTTCGCGAGAAATACTCTTAAATCACCCCGATTCCCGGTTTGAAATTTAGTTGTTTTCTCTTTGGTTAACAAATTAGAAAAAACACCAATGCCATGTTCCACTATATACAAAAAAGGAATGCAATTAAAAATATTTTACTGCCAGGTAGGCAGATTCCGAGTTTGGTTTGGTTTGTGTTCTACTGTCCTTGTATGCACACTTTAGGCTAATTAGAAAGGGACCTACAGTTTAAAATTGATTCCCAACCACTAACAAACATCCATGCCACCGCCAGGATTCTAACCTGAAGCTGGTGGTATTAAAGGCCAGAACACTAGCTAATTGGCCATCAGGCCGCGTCCGATTTTGAGTCATCTTTAAACAATCGATAAATGGTCTTATCCTACTATCTTACTTATCTTTTTTTATCTACTATCTATCTATCTATGGTTGCTATCTTAGCTTATCTTCCTTTTTCAAAGATTTTACTTCCCTATCATTTTTTATTAGAAGCCCCCCAAATATACTATCGCCTCCCCGCCCCTCTTGTATGTTTCACTACTTCTGGTGCAATATCCTACACTTTGGGAATCATTATTTAAGATAAAAGACCGTTTTAAAAAACAGAGCGACTTTGTTTAATGAGCTGGGAACTTCCCTTCTCTACATGAGTACTTCAAAACTGGCACTTTGATCGTTTCATTGTGAGTGAGGAATTCATATTGTTGCACATAATATTTGGAGTAATAAAATAACTTCAATACAATGTTATCCAGCACTCCACGTACAGACTTGAAAGAAAGTTATAAAACACAGATAATAATCAAAATCACATAGCAATGCATGCTCCAAATTTGCTACTCATGGGTATTAGAAAGACATAGAGATACATTCAAGATATGAAATAATTTAAAACGCTTAGCTTCACTAAAAAAAAATCAGTATGATAATAAGTAAAAATATAAGACATTACCACGGGAAGTGTTCATATTCCGCCCATTACCATTGCCAGACGTTTACACAACATCAAAGACTCTTGATACTAATATGATAAACTGTATCATAAAAGTAGCTAGAGAGATTCGCATCATCAAATTGACATCAGAATTTAAGGCCGTAAACAATATTCTTGAAAGCATCCCATAAACAAACCCAATAAGAGATAAGTCAAGTGGTCAAGGGGTCATACAATCCAATACACTGATTTCGAATTGTCCCATTGCAACAATCTACTATTTTTTCTCGGGAAGGGCTCAACAAAATAAAACGTAACTGTTTATGAAAGTGAATAGCTCATGCTCAATTATAAGAAACAATAAAAGTCTCTGAAATTGAAATTCCCTATATTAATTTTTTTATTAGCAATTTTAGCATTACACTCATTTGGTTCAAATATATTATATATAAAAAAGTGAGCATTAAAACTACGAATTAAAATAATATGGAATTTCAAAAAGAAATTATGCATTGTTATAATTACAATTTGCTTATACATTTATAAACAAATTATAAATTTAATTTAATCTTTTTTTCTCTTTTGTCAAATCGTCGAGTGCATTGTTTATGTCAAATTTAATATTTCGATGAATATTTAATAAAACTGTGACAGGAAAAACGCCGACTTAATCAAAAAATTCAGGCGTGATTATATGCTCTATTCTTATTCAAGTATACAAGTAGAGTATGAATGGACAAAAATTAATATCTGGGATAACAGAATAATAATCTCTGTTTTTTGAAACTTGGAGGAGTCAGGAGTTTTCAGTAGCATTTTACGTCAATCAAAAGGCACCGATGTAAATAAAAAAGATGTGTGAGATAAAAATATGCATTATTAGTGTATTAAGAGAATAATAATGTTAAACTATTTACAACTGTGCCCAAAAAGTTAGACAAATTATTTTTTTCAAAAACTCTTTATTTATTCTCCCAAATCTATTTCATTGCCTTCAAAGTAATCTCCTCCGGACACAATGCACTTATACCAACTTTTTTTGCAATCCTCAATGCATGCTAAAAAGTCATCGGCAGGGATGACCTTCAATGATGAATTCAGGGATGACCACCGGCGATATACGTTGAATCTCTTCAATCGACTCAAAACAGTGTCCCCGGAGTGGTCTTTCGAGTTTTGGGAATAGCCAGAGGTCGCACGGTGTGAATACGGTGGTTGTGGAACGATATGAGGTTCATTTTTTGCACAAAAGTCACGAAGAATCAATGCAGTGTGAGCTGGCGCATTCAGTGTTTTCGGTACTAATCGAGATTTGACGCGTTTGAGGCCCAAAATGGAAATGACCAATCCTTTTGATATTCCAACATCACCAGCAAGGTCTCTAATTGTAAATCGACCGTTTGCAAGCCCCAAATCTTAAATTTTTTTGACATGAGCTTCGTTGGTTGAGATTTATGGTCGGTCAGAGTGCTCTTCGTCTTCAATACGTTTTTTGCCTTCTTTGAACTGTTTATTCCACTTCTAAACATTTCTTTCCGATATAGGAATGCTCACCGAATGCCTTCTTCAACATTTTATACGTTTCTGCAAACAAAATGTAATGCAAGTTCTTTGCTCAATTAATTTAGACATTTCAAAAATCGCCGGAATCGTTTTTAGCGTCTCACAAAGCTAAGCGTAACTCAAACACCAATGAATATTTTGACACCAAATTTCACACATATGTCAATGACCTAAAATAGAAATAAAATTGAAATTGCATAAGCTCCGTTAATTTTAAATTGGTCTTACTTTTTGGACACAGTAGTATATACATTATTTTAAAAAATTCATTTTTTAAACATAAATGATATACACAGAATACTAGATGGTGACTACAGAAGGTGGTGATGAAGAAAACGCGTATAATTTATTAATATGGAAAATCGTAAAATAACAAAAAACTTCTTAACTAGTGGTATTAAAAGTAAATGCAACATTTTTAAGCAGTAAAGCAGGATCAAAATATTAAAAAAACAATTTTAAAGGGTAGTAAAACAGCATGCTTTGTTATTTTAAAATATGGCAATCGATGCCGTGAAACAAAATAATAAAAAATAATAAAACTGCATACATTAAAGTAAAAAGTGACAACGAAAAAAAAAAATAAATAAATAATTATTTTCCGTGTAATTCAGCTTACAAAGCTCTTAGCTTACAAATTAAAATCTGCTTGCACATCGTGTTTTTATATGGGATATTTTTTTTAAATTCCAGATAAAGTGCTATTACACACAAAACAATTTTTTAAAGTAAACTGTAATGTTATCTTATTTTAAATTCTTTCTAAGATTAATATATATGTATGTATACAGCGATATATATATAAATATATATTTTAAATTCATGCTTAAAGAATTTTAAGTTAACCCAAAATGCATACTCTGCAGTCTTGGAGAGTGCAGTCTGGATTCATCTCACCTTCCTGTCTGTCCTGCAATTGTTTCCTCTGATGTGTATGTTTGTTAATGGGAGGCTAGGACCCCTATGGGCTAAACATGTCACAATGTGATTTCCTTTGATTCTCGTTGTTGTTTTCATGTTCCTTGTGTTCTTTTTCTGTTTTATTTTATTGCTTATTGTAGCCTGCCATTAGAAATTAAAAAAAGGTACAACCTGAAAATCTTGGTGCATAAAACTTTGGGTTGCGGAACTGGAAAATGCTAAGCTTCTACGTCTGTTTTGGGCTCGGCAAATCTGTAAGCTGAGAAATCCTTCCATTCTTCTCTTTGTAGAGCAACAGCAAGGCAAAACAAAAATTCGCTGAGAATTGTGATGCAAATTTTGGGTGGTATATAGCAGGGATTATTACAACCTGACTAATGCTGAATCTACAACATATCGGCCTGCCTTGCTTGAAGCAAATAATTTCAGTCAAAGTTACATTTTTACAATTACATTTTCCCCTTTTTATTATAATAAGCATAAAAATAATTTTGAAATTAATCTGATAACAGTTTTATTTTAAGTTTTTTTACAAAATCAATTGACTATATTGATAAATAATTAATTTATTCGAGACATATTAAAAAGGACTAGTAAGATACGATTAACCTTAATACTAAAAATTATAATTCTTAAGTTATTTAAAATTTTTTTTGACATTGTGTTTTATTTTTCTATGTAGAAATAACCAATATTTCATGAATTACGAAGTCGCATGACAAATTATCATAAATTCATTAAAGATTTTAATTTAGATTATTTTTTTTGAGATTGTTTTTTATTAAAAATTAACAAAGTATACAGAAAAAAACATTCTCAATATGCATGTATATATGTATCTTTAGATGTCTCTTGCGCTCCATTTATACAAAGATTGATTGAGAAAGAACAATTGCTTATTTCTTGAAGATATATTTTGAAATTAATATATTAAATATTTTATTTTCCATTTTACAAAATCAATTGCGTGTATTGATAAATAAATAATCTATTTTAGACATAAAAAAGGACTAATTATATGTGATAAAACTTACATTTTACTTACATAACTTATTTTTTTTTTTTTGGTATTGTCAACTTTAATAAAAAAATAAAGTAATAGAGAACAAGTAATAATAAAAAAATAAAAAAAAATAAAAAAAATCAATTCCTACTTTTTTTTTTCACTATAATGCAGAAAGTAAGAAAATAATTTTCATTAATTTTTTTAAAATTTTATCTGGCGCCATCTATTGGTAGATATATGCAACTTAAATCTAAAAAAAAATTAAATTAATTATTTAACTATAATTAGTGAATTACTATTTGAAAAAACCATATCAACATCAAGTGTCATCCACTACAAGTTCACAAAAAATGTATTTGAACTCGTGTGGATCAACAAAAAGTATTTTATGAACGATTGAAAATTTGAACAAGATATATATAGGGAGAGTGTGAGCTAATAGATGGAATTGAAAAAAATATCATTCTCAATATGCATGTAGTATACATGTATCTTTAAATGTCTCTTGCACTCCATTTATACAAAGAATTCCCCGTAACAACTGAAGAAGATATATCTTAAGCATGAAATCGTGGAAGTCGCTGCAGCTAATAGCAAACATTGCAGCGGAGAATAAATAGTGGAGGAAAACTCGTCAGGCGGCAAATTCGGTCTACGATTTCACATCACCTCGTGACAGTGGTTATATATAGAGCGCTCTTTATTACACCTAAGAACCATATGAACGCTTCGATCGCAATAGAACGAACGAAACGCCAATTTCGAAACTTTTTTTTGGAAAAGGATGGAAGTTTCCAGGCCGTTAAACAAGGAGCTACTTTTGTCTTATTATTATATTTTTTTAAGACGGTCGTCTTCTTACCTCTAGGAATGAAACAAGGCGATGGGCGAAAAATGGTGTAGTTTTTCGGTACGTATTTTACCTGGGGGACAAAGAAGCTGGGGGGTGTTTATGGATTTTGTGTCCCGTCACTCTTACATCAATAATTCAATTCCGACGTTGAAAAACCGACCATGAAAGAACAGAGAATCTAGTGTTCGAGATGCCATTGAAGCTGAACATTGGTTTTAATACTTGATTGTAACTCAGGAGTGATTCATAACAAGGCTTTACTAAATTATCGACGAAACGTTTTGTTCATTATTTGTTACATGTATAGGATAATGGTTTTTTAAAAGATGATGAAGTTAGTTTGGAATTGAAATTTTTTTTTTTCTTAATTTTTTTGCTACTTATAGTCAATACTTGAAACAAACAGCTTGAAAGATCTTTGAAAAAAATATCTGTTGATAAATAATTAATTTATTTTAGATCCATTAAAAAGGACTACGAAGATACGTTTAAGCTTAATACTATTCTTCAGTTATTTAAAAAAAAAAATTTTGACATTGTGTTTTATTTTTCTATGAGGAAATAACCATTATTTATAAATTCAATTATTATAAATAAAGGCAAATTATTATAAATTCTTTAAAAATTTTAAAGATTACATTTTTTTTAGGATTGTCATCTTTAATAAAAAATAACGGCAATATAGAAAATAATGTTCTCAATATGCATGTCTATATGTATCTTTAAGGAACTGAATGGCCGAATGGCTAGCGCACTGTTTGGCTACCGAATGGCTAGCGCACTACCACAGGTTTCGGGTTCGAGACCCGGCGGTGCCATGGCTGTTTGTAGTGGTTCGGAATCCACTTTAAACCGTAGGTCCCGGTCCTAATAGGATCGTTGAGCATTGCGGGGGCATTGTTACTCCGCGTCCGTGGCTTATTTTCAAGTTACCCGCGCCCCCTGAGTAACGTCTGAGCAGCGCTTGCCTTAAGGCATCCAAGACCAAGCTGTCTAAGTGTTTGCCAGTTGCATTAGATCAACAAAAAAAAAAATATGTATCTTTAAATGTCTCTTGCGCTCCACTTATACAAAGAATTAACCCGTACACAATTGCTTGTTTCTTGAAGATATATTTTTGAAATTAATATGCTAAATATTTTATTTTCTGTTTTACAAAATAAATTACGTGTATTGATAAATAAATAATTTATTTTACACATAAACAAGTAATATAAAAAAAAAAGTCAATTCCTACTTTTTTCACTATAATGCGGAAAGTCCCTTATAAATAATTTTCATTCATTTTTTTTAAGTTTGTCTGGCGCCGTCTATTAGCAGATATATGCAACTTAAATCTAAAAAAACTATAATTAATTAATTAAATTACTGAATTAATATTTGAAAAAAAAATTCTATTAACATCAAGTGTCGTCCATTACAAGTTCAAAAAAATGTATTTGAACTTAAAGTGGATGAATAAAAAGTATTTTATGGACGATTGAAAATTTGAACAAGATATATATAGGGAGAGTGTGAACTAATAGTAGGAATTGAAAAAATACCATTCTCAAAATGCATGTATATATATGTATCTTTAGATGTCTCTTGCGCTTCATTTATATAAAGAATTTCCCTTAACAATTGCTTACTTCTTTGAGATATATCTTGAGCATGAAATCGTGGAAGTCGCTGCAGCTAATAGCAAACATTGCAGCGGAGAATAAATAGTGGAGGAAAACTCGTCAGGCGGCAAATTCGGTCTACGATTTCACATCACCTCGTGAGAGTGATTATATATAGAGCGTTCTTTATTACACCTAAGACCGTGTTCAACCCATATGAACGCTTCGCTCGCAATAGAACGAACGAAATGGCATTTCCGAACTTCTTTTTGGAAAAGGGTGGAAGTTTCCAGGTCGTTAAACAACGCGCTACTTTTGTGGTATTATTATATTTTTTTAAGTCTTACCTCTAAGAATGAAACAAGGCGATGGGCGAAAAATGGTCTAGTTTTCCGGTTCGTATTTTACCTGGGGACAAGAGGCTGGGGGTTTATGGATTTTGTGTCCCGTCTTTCTTAACATCCATAATTCAATTCCGACGTCGAAAAACGACCCATGAAAGAGCAGAGAATCAAGTGTTTGAGATGCCATTGAAGCTGAACATAGATTTTAATGCTCGATTGTATATTAGGAGCATGTTTAAGAGTGATTCATAACAAAGAGTTACTAAATTATCGGCAAAACGTTTGTTATTCAAGACATGTATAGGATAAGACTTTTTTAAAAGATGATAGAGTTAGTTTTGAATTGAAAATCATTTTTTTTAAAACTTTTTTGCTACTTATAGTCAATATTTGAAACGGTTTGAAAGATTGATAAAAAATATCAGTACGAAAAATCTATACTATATTTAATAATAGCTGTAACATAGAAATATTAAAAATATTAGGTTTTTTATGTTAGTAATTAATATATACCTATATGTATCTTTGTGTGAGTGTAATTAAAAATTTTTGATGGTCAAATAACAAATATTACTTTTAAAATTTGGTTTACTGCTGCAAATACTGCTTGACAGTCGTTTAGTTCTTAGTTTTCCATGAAATATTTTTCGAATTGCCTGTTATCTATGAGACAATAATTTGTTTACCTTCAATCAAGTTCGAAATGCCATTGAAGCTGAACATTGGTTTTAATACTTGATTGTAGCTTAGGAGCATGTTTAGAAATGATTCATAACAAAGAGTTACTAAAATAACGAGGACAAGTTTTGTCCATCATTTGTTACATGTATAGAATATTGTTTTTTTTAACAGATGAAGATAGTTTTGAAATAAAAATCTTTTTTTTTAAAGCTTTTTTGCTACTTATAGTCAATATTTGACAGGAACAGCTTGAAAGATCTTTGACAAAAATATCTGTTGATAAATAATTAATTTATTTTAGATCTATTAAAAAGGACTATGGAGATACGATTAACCTTAATATTACTATTCTTCAGTTATTTAAAAAAAAATTTGACGTTGTGTGTTATTTTTCTATGAAGAAATGACAAATATTTCATGAATTACGGACACATACAGACAAATTATTATAAATTCTTTAAAAATTTTAAAGATTAAATTTTTTTTTAGTATTATCAACTTTAATAAAATATAAAGTAATATAGAAAATAAAATTCTCAATATGCAAGTAGTATATAATGTATTCTTAAATGTCTTTTGCGCTCCATTTATACAAAGAATTCCCCGTAACAATTGCTTATTTCTTGAAGATATATCTTGAGCATGAAATCGTGGAAGTCAGTGCAACTAATAGCAAACATTGCAGCGGAGAATAAATAGTGGAGGAAAACTCGTCAGGCGGCAAATTCGGTCTACGATTTCACATCACCTCGTGAGAGTGATTATATATAGAGCGTTCTTTATTACACCTAAGACCGTGTTCAACCCATATGAACGCTTCGCTCGCAATAGAACGAACGAAATGACAATTTCTAAGAACTTCTTTTTGGAAAAGGATGGAAGTTTCCAGGCCGTTAAACAAAGCGCTACTGTTGTCTTATTATTATATTTTTTTAAGACAGTCTTCTTACCTCTAAGAATGAAACAAGGCGATGGGCGAAAAATGGTCTAGTTTTCCGGTTCGTATTTTACCTGGGGACAAGAGGCTGGGGTTTATGGATTTTGTGTCCCGTCTTTCTTAACATCCATAATTCAATTCCGACGTCGAAAAACGACCCATGAAAGAGCAGAGAATCAAGTGTTTGAGATGCCATTGAAGCTGAACATAGATTTTAATGCTCGATTGTATATTAGGAGCATGTTTAAGAGTGATTCATAACAAAGCGCTGCTAAATTATCGACGAAATGTTTTGTTCATCATTTGTTACATGTATAGTATAACAGTTTTCTAAAAGATTATAAGGATAGCTTTGAATTGAATATGCGGTTTTCTTAAAGATTATAAAGATAGCCTTGAATTGAATATCTTTTTTCTTAACTTTTTTTATACTTATATATTGTCAATATTGGAAAAGAATGCTTGAAAGATAATTAACAAAAACTATCAGTACAAAAGAGCCTATGATATATTTAATAATAGCTGTTACATAGAAATATTTCATACATTATGTTGTTTATGTCAGTATTTAATGTATATATATATATATATAATATGTGTACATATTTGAAATTTTTGGCAGTCAAATAACTAATTTTCATTTAGCAATTTGGTTAATGGTTCTGCAGTCATTTAGTTCTTAGTTGTCCATGAAATATTTTTCGAATTTCCTGTTATTTATGAGACAATAGTTTGTTTACATTTTTGTAGAAATATGAAATAATTCTGTTCTTATTACTCTCATTTCATTTAAAGCAAATAATTCAGTAGATAACTTTCATTCGTCTAATAAGTCGTTTGTGAAACTATTCCATTAAAACCCTATTATGTTTATATTTTTTAAAGGAAATTTTGTGTAAAAACCAGTAAGCAATATTATCTTCAAACGTAAAAGACAGGCTTGTGGCATTCATAAACAACAACAATGTATTATACAAAAATATATTATATTGTGGTAAAAACAATTATGACATAATGGTAGTGGTAGTGGGCAACAGAATATGAATCAACAAGAATCCAGAAGTTTGGCTAATACAATTTTTAAAAGTTTTTTCTGTCATATTAATGGGACCTGTACAAGCTAAAAAAACTGCTTGAATGAAATAATTCATTAATTTCTTTTCTTCTTTTAATAAGCTTTGCATGAAATCATTTTTTTAAACCTCTCCAAATTAATATATATAAAGAGGAACGCGTAATTTTTAGTAAGTAATATTATCATCAGACGTAAACTACAGGTTGTAGGATTCAATAATAACAAAAATATATTATATTGCAGAGAACATTATTATGGCATAAGGGTAAAATAGTAGTATTAATCAACCAGTATCAAAATCTGCTTGACAAATCAGTTTTTTATTATGTTTCTGCCAACTTAATGGGAGATGTTCTAGCTAACATTTTGGAAATAGAACAATGTGTTTACATTTTTTTCCCTCTAGAAAAAAAAAAGCTCATTTCCTTGATAATGAATGAAATTAGATCTATTACATGGGAAATTAGTATTTAAACATGAACTATACTTTTGTGAAAAGAAAAATAAACATTTAGAAACTAATTGAATTAAAAGTTGAATGTCAAAAAATCACAAAATATGATTTTTTTTAATATAAGAAGAACCCAAGAATATTAAATGTAAAATTTACAATCTTTTATTTTATGAGTTCTATTCATTATTATTTTTAAATTTTATAATAAGGAATATTAACATCAAATTCTTTAAAAATATTTTTTGATTTGAATTTTTTTAAATATTCATATGAATTAATATTTACTTTTAATTATTATGGTAATTTATTCTAATATATAAACGGAAATTTTATTTATTTCAGGCTATTACACTCATTCCCATACAAATTCGACAGAAAGATTATTGTAGATTTATTGGAGATACAATAGGTACGTACTACTGTAAATTAGATACATTATTATGAAAAGATGTATCGTAGATATGCACTTTTGTGATTAGATGCGAATTGAAGAATGAAAAACTATTATTAGCGTTTTATTTAAAAAGTTATTATAATGTTTAGTTTAAATACAGGGGATCATAATTAAAGTCCCACTTTCAAAATACTGTAAAAAAAAGAACCACTCGTCACAATGAGTTAAAATTTGAACTGAAGATACTTGAAGGAGGGTGAAACGGCATACAAAATTTTAAAAAATAATAAAAGAAAGTTCCAAATAATTTCCCATCGATTTTTCTCATCCAATTATGTATGACTTTGCCGTGGTGGATGGGCTTCCCATTAACAGTATCAAAATACATTGAATAGCTCAATGACTTAGAAGTCATTTTCCCCGTCAAAAAACCGAAACAATCAAGCATATTGAACACTACAGTTGATTTAATATCACACCCATGCCAAATACGTTCAAAATATCACTGGTAGCCGAATTCGCTTTCTTTATGCCGCTTACAGCGCTATCTATTAATAATTGGACATTTTCTTGATGCCGTAGAGTTTCCTCCGTCTTCAAGTATCTTCCGTTCAAATTTGAACTCATTGTGATGAGTGGTTCTTTTTTTCCCGCATTTTGAAAGTGGGACTTTCATTATAATCACCCTGTATTTAAAAATAGTACACAAATTAAAACCAATTCTTTTAAAATATTTATGTGTATACCTGAATTAATGTTTACTTTTACATATTATGAGATTTACTCTGATATATATAGCAATTCTGATTATTTCAGATTATTGCAAACATTCCCAGACAAATCCGACAGAAAGATTATTGTAGATTTATTGAAGCTAGAGTAGCTACATACTATTACACATTAAATAAATTATTAGGAAAGGATACATTGCAGACATATACTTTATATTAATGTATGTCTGATGCAAATCGAATGATGAAACACTATAATTTATTTAGTGTTATTTACAGCTACTGTAATAAAGCATAAAGTTATATATTCATTTACTTTGTTATAGCAATTAATAAGAAAGGACCAATGTTTGGCTAGTGGTTTGTAGACTAACGAGTTATAAAATATGTTGTCAAGTATTTTACTAGTACTTTTTGAATAAAATACGCATTTTATAACTTTTTTTTGTTATTTACTAGTTCGTATACACTGAAGTGACAAAAGTCATGGGATAGCAATATGCAAATTTTCAGATGGCAGTAGCATCGCGTAGAACAGGTATAAATGCGCAGTGCTTTCGCAGAGCTTTCATTTCTGTTCAAGTTATTCATGTGAAGAGGTTTTGACGTGATGATGACCGCACGACGGGAATTAACAGACTTTGAACGCGGAATGTTAGTTGGAGCTAGACGCATGGGTCATGGCATTTCGGAAATCGTTCGGGAATTCAACATCCCCAGATCCACTATGTCAAGAGTATGAAATTTCAGGCATAACATTCCACCATGGACAGCGCAGTGGTCGACCGCCTGCACTTAACGACCGAGACCGGTGACGTCTGCAAAGAGTCGTAAAGTCTAACAGACAAGCAACACTGCGTCAAATAACCTCAGAAATCAATGTGGGACGTAAAAGGGACTTGTCTGTTAGAACTGTGCGGAGAAATTTGGCTTTCTTGGGCTATTCCAGCAGAAGACCGACTCGAGTGCCTTTACTGACAGACCGACATCACTTGCAGCGACTCTCGTGGGCACGTGAGCATATCGGTTGGTCCTTAGATGAATGGAAAACCGTAGCCTGGTCCGATGAGTCACGATTTCAGTTGGTAAGAGCTGATGGTAGGGTTCCAGTGTGGCGCAGACCCCACGAAGCCATGGACCCAAACTGTCAGCAAGGCACTGTTCAAGCTGGTGGTGGCTCCGTAATGGTGTGGGCTGTTTTTTCATGGCATGGACTTGGTCCTCTGGTGCGACTGGATCGAACATTGACTGGAAATGCTTATGTTCAGCTACTTGGAGATCACTTGCAGCCATTCATGGACTTCATGTACTCAAACAACGATGGGATATTTATGGATGACAATGCGCCATGTCACCGGGCCACAACTGTTCGCGATTGGTTTGAAGAATATTCTGGACAATTCCAACGAATGATCTGGCCACCTAGATCGCCCGACATGAATCCCATCGAGCATTTATGGGACATCATCGAGAGGTCTTTTCGTGCCCAAAATCCTGCACCATCAATGCTTTCACAATTATGGACGTCTATCGAGACAGCATGGCTCAATATTCCTTCAGAAGACTTCCAACGACTTGTTGAGTTCATGCCACGTCGAGTTGCTGCACTTCGCCGGGCGAAAGGAGGGCCGTCACGATATTAAGAGGTATCCCATTACTTTTGTCACTTCAGTGTATATTATTCAACTCTTTAGCACACGTGATGTACAAGTGAAATTGTTTCCGACTTTGAAATTATATACTCACCATCAATAAGTTTGTTTCAGCAAAATATTAAGAAAAAAATACATCTAGATTTCCTTAGATAATGCATGTTTTCTATATCGTTTAAATGCAATTCTCAGGATACTATTAAATGTCTCTAAAACATTATTGGGGAGAAATATATTAATCCCAATGTCCTAAAAGGACAGGAAAATAAGAATTTTTTTAGTTATTGCGTATGATACTTTCATCGATTAGTTGTCTACCTAAAAAAGTTGAAGAAATCAAAATTTGTATTTGAGAATTTCCAACAAATACTATGATAATCAACATCCCGAACTTTCTGTGCCTATAATATTTGAATGACATTGGTATACAAATAATAATGTAATAAAAATGTATGCAATGTAATTTACTAATTGTAACAAAAGTATTTATTAAATAACTACGAAACAAATTGGATCTTTCGATGTTAAATGTCAAAAGCAAAGACATTAATGAACAAATTAGTTTCTATTATTATTTCTTCTATATGTTTTGAGGTTTTTCCGTTAACTGGGGGCAAATTTCGCTAGCACCAAATTTTCAAATTTGGTGAAGACTAAATGTGATATCTTTGGTGTATACTATGTGTATTCTATGAACCACAATTCGGCTAATCCTAGCACAAAGCCATGGTTAGACAAAATTTTTTATGCAGAGTTTTGCAGTTCTTCGTAAATTTTAATACTCTGTGAGCGTATGTAAGTCTTTACACACTCATTTCTCAATATGCTGTCTCATTTAATTTTTCAAAAAATTATTTATTTTTATTATTTTATTTATTATTTTATGTTCAGAGAGTACAAAACTATCTTTTAATGATTTCATTATGTTTAAAACTAGCAATAGCATTTAATTACATGAAGGCATAAATAAATATTAATAATTCCATTAAATGCATTTACGTTCGTCAAAAATATGCACAAATTGGACTTCCATATTTGGCTCTGAATTTCAATTATGGTACGTTATGGCTTTTATGTATATAATTCTGTGCAAATTCCATTAGACTCGGAATTTTAATTCATTTTTAACATTTTAATCATCTTTCTAATATGTGCATACCTTCTTGATTTTCCTAAATATACCTGTGATAATCAAGGCAGCTCCACAGATAATGGCAGATAATTAAATAACATAGATGTGAAATTGGTGAAGTGGTGGAATTTTTTTTCGATTTGAATTTTATTTTTATTTAATGGCCTAAAAATCAATACAATATTGACTTATTAATAAAAATGTAATATTAGATTGTAAGAATATCTTTATTTGGCTGTAAAATAAGCAAATGTAGCTATCTGTTTATCTTTTTTTCTTAAATTAGATGTTCTTAAACATATCACGAATGTGACAAATCTGAAATATAAACAATTTCGAAAAAAAAAATAAATAAATAAAAACTCACTTTTATAAAAACGAATAATTAATTTAATTTAAAGTTATTTTTGTAATAAAATTTATAAAAAAAAGTATATACTAAAAGAATGCTATATTTAGCGACATTTGATGATTTATCTATGATTATTAGAGAAATACTATAACTACGTTTTTTTGTGAGATTAACTGATCTGTATATAAGATGACCCCCTATAAATTAGTTTTAAAACAAGTTTTAAAAGTTATCAGCTTATAAATGGAAATACACGATAAATAATCAAAAAAAAGAAGGAAATTAATATTCTGGAAATCGATAAAGCACAAAACATCATTAGGAAGCTTTGAGATGTTTTACGGATTTAAAGCTTTATAAACACTTCTTCAATGAAAGAATTTTGATATATGCGCAGCCGAAGTGCAACTTGTCAGACGAAAGTTTCTGAGAAAATAAAATTAATAGACGTTCGGGCTTTAATTTTACTAAATAATTATAGTGTTTACTCCTTAAAAGTCTGAAGCAATCGCATTTCTGTGCAAAACGGTTAAAAGTTTGGAAGATGAGTTGAAAAAAATTGTATAACAACACAAGAACCACGATAACTCGTTGGAATTTAATTGAATTTTGACGCAGACACACCGTCAACGATAACAAAAAAAATATTCTTCTAAAAAGTAATATTTCAGAGTTTTCCAGTTAAAAAGATTAACTTTTCAGAATCTTTTGAAGGCTTGATTTTAAATTCGTAGTTATTCGACGGCGGCTTTAATTAATTACGCACCCCATCGCAGCAATTAATTTTTTTAAAGTTGTTTCACGATTATCAATATTTCTTTGAACCAAATGGTAAGGAACTGTAACTTGGTTTTCTCGAATTCTAGAAATTATGTTGATTTACAGAGAAAAATTAAATTTTGTTCCCTGAACGAATTTTTAATTTCATTGTTTTTCCGACTGATTAAGTTTTCGATGCAGATGAGTTCGCTCAGCTTTAAAATAAAAGATATAAACATTCTCAAAAGAGAAAAAAATATTAACTTGATTGTATAACATTTTAATAGATATATCATGTATACATCAGTATATTAAGTTTGCATACGATATCGTTGTTTCAGAATTAGATTAAAATAATCAAGCGTATGTTTCCTTCATAAATTATCACTGTTTATAGAGATAAAAAAATAATTTTTATTCTCAGTAATTTATTATCCTTAATGTATATGTTTATTTATGTGCATGCATGCGTATAGAATTGTACCTGTGTATGTGTGTTTATATACGTATGTGTGCGTGCTTCTTCGTGTATATTTCTGTGTATGCATATATGTTTTTATGTATATTTGTATGCGTGCAAATTTGTGGGTTTATATGTTTGTGGAAATATTTGTATGTCTTTGAACAAGTATGTATCTGTGTGTATGTACATGTGTAAGAGTGTGTGTAAGAATGTGCGTGTTCGCGAGTGCATGTGTATGCCTGTTTATGCATGCACATTGCTTATATGTATACGCCTGTGAATTTGTAAGTATGTGGATGTATATGTATGTGCACATATATGTATGTGCACATATATGTATGAGCAAAAGGTATGTGTGCGTTTGAATATGTATGTACATGCGAATATATATGTATATTCATGTATGCAAAATGTAGTGTATGTATATTCATGTGCATGTATGTGTGCATCTGAATGTGTAATATATGGTCTGTGTAATAAACGAATGTAAGATAATAAACAGAAAAAATAAATTATTATTTTTTCTCGTGATTTTTAAAATTAAAATGCTTATAGATTCTGAATATATATTTCTATGGCATAATAAAGTGTAAGATAGCATGAAAAAATATTATATAATTACGGTGTGTCAGAGATTAGCACATGCATGAAACTCAATTATGCTATTTGCGAGGTCAGTTATAAAGGAAATCCATTGCTTACAAAGTTACCCTAAGCTAAGCAAGAGTCTAAAGGGGGTTGGGGTACAGAGAATAGGAAAGCAACTTCAAAGAGCATCCCAAACGTTCTCAATGAGATGCAAGTCAGGAATTAAGTTAGTCCATTTTATGCACCATATTGTTAGCTGTTGATAATAATCCTTACGATACGAGTACGGCATAGTTTGACCCTGTCCGTTTATAGGAGGAAATAATCTTCTCCGTTTACATGAAGTTGTATATAAACATCAAATAGTCTTTAGTAGTCATTGCTTCAAGTACAAAAGCATAGATATCTGTACCTCTATACCAATATGTATACCCCATCCAACACACAGAATGGCACTATCCCTTTTGAATGAACCTCTTTCACACACGTCTATTGGACGACAAAAGTTTACAAGTCCTCCCTAAATTAAGCAGCATTTGCTATTCGCTTTGGGAACTAAACTTAGCTCAGTAAGTAAGCCATTAAACCAGAATCCAGGGGATACATTGACGTATCTATCACAATTGCTCTCTCCTCAAATACGAGGTTAGCATCACATGAATGGTTGGCTCCCTCAAAGATAGACCATCTTCATATTAATACATCTAAGCACTGTAAAAGTCCACAACATTCTTACAGTGGCTGTAGAAAGACAATACATATGCTGAGTTAAGATTGATATTTAGTTCTTCGTAAAAAAAAAAGTACAAATATTGGCCACATATTCAATTTCTTGGTCGCTATGTGATGTTCCTTATGGATTCTAATTCATAGTTTGTAATTTTTATTTAAAGAGACAATAGAAGAACTCTCATTTACCAAACAGGTCATATCTGTTTGATTTTGATCTGCCTATGATCTCTAAATAACCTTCGACCGCTTATATCCGTTGCTTCATCGTCAAAGTAAGAAGTTAGCTATTCCAGTTTTATTGCTCTATTTTTATAGAGAAACTAAACGTATCTTCTGTGAATAATAGACTTTGAAACGTTTCTTCTGGTGGCATAATGTATAATGAAACAATTTATGCTATTTTTATATGACCCCTTGCAAATTACAACACTATTTTACATGTTGTAGTTTCATTTAAATTTTATACAAAGACATATACAAGTTTTGTATTGATTTGCTTCTTTATGGACGAGTTATTGCATTTTTTGTGATTTTTCTTTATTAAAGGGAAACCAATATGTTAGTATTAAAGATAATCTCACATTTGATACACAATAATCTCACATGACATGGGAACAGAAATCGGACGGCCTTCCAATCCGTTTCCTTTAACCCTATTTGCAGAAACGCCTTTTAGATATCATTTAAACCGGCTACGGCATTCAAAAAAGAGAATATGAGCATGTAAAATATGAGAGAATTAAGGCTAATTCTCACTTATAAACAGTCATTTAGGAAAAGTTCCTTTTTTCCTTTTGTTACCTTTTTTCATGTGAATTGGCATTAAAACCTGGAATTGGCGGAATATCTGTACATCATTGAAGATAATAGAAAGTATAGAGGTGTATCACCTTTCGTTTTGTCATTCGAAACTTTTTACATGATACCTGATATTCATAATCTTTTAGTATCTCTTGATGGTCATTACACTGTTCTGAGTACTTTTAAAATTTTCCGTTCAAATGATTTATTCGCCTCCTGGCAACTGTAAAGATATCATTTAATACTCTAACGTAGCGTTTCCATGCTAAACTAACTTCGTTGGCCCCTCCCATAGCATATAAAAATTCTTTAATAGGGTCCTGGGCTTGACTATAATAGGGTTGATTATAATTCCTCGGTGCCTAATGGCCAGGTGGCTAGCACTCTGGCGCTCGGCACCACAGGTTTCGTGTTCGAATTTCGGCGGTGTCATGGATGTTTCTAGTGGTTCGGAATCCACTTTAAGCCGTAGGTATCGATCTCATATGATCGTAGAGCGTCACAGAACCCAATTAGACTTATCACCCACATCATTTCCAAACTGTAAAGGGGCAACTTAGCTCTAGGCATAGTGATGTAGTGTGGTGTTGTAGTAATAGATTCTAACTCTTGAAATCATAGAAACTCATCAACATGATCCTATATGAGATAGCATTGGGAATTATTCTGCCGTACGACAGGAAAGGAACCTGTTACCATCCATCCATCAGAAAACTGTTTCTATTAAAATGATAAGAGTTACATTTTAATTGAATTTGATTTACCTTTAACAGATCGTAAATTATTTCAGACATTTCTAATGTACTTTGTTTTCCGTCAAATTTAAATGACTAAATTTTTTTTTCCAGCAGAAACATTCCCAGCTACTTTGAGAAAAATTAAAAAAAATCAAATTCCTTACTTAGCGATTCTTCATTAACAACTACGCGCTTTCTGTTACAGCTTCTGTTCTCATTGATCCAGAATGACATTTAATTACAACCACTTTGCGTTCGACTACATCAATTTTACTTTCACTGTGAAAAGAAGAGCGTTTGTTTTAAAGGAATACAAGCACGAAGTATTTTTTGTTTAGCCTTCAGGGCGTTCTGGTACTTGGATTGTGCAATTTCTGTTACTATTTCTCTCTCTCCTAGACGTTCAAAGGCGCCTAGGCTGATAGGTGCCCGTCATATTCATTATGGTTTTGTTTATGGACCTCGAGGGCGAAAGAAAATTTCGTTTCATGCAACATCATGTAGTGATTTCTATTTTAAATGAATTTTCCTGCATTTATACTTTCCGTGGAATCTAAGACAATTATAATATAGATTTCTTGACACATTTTTAATTTTTCTTCTATATTTGTATAATTAAATTTTTTACATCTGAAAATGAGGTGTTATTTGATACATCCTAATATCACATTCATCATTTTTCGTTTTTAAAATTTTGAATTTCGGGGTTAGTTCCCATTTAAATTCATATCCTAACAAAACACTGCTTCCTTTTTCTAGAGATTGGCATCTTTTGTTTAAAATTTCCTCAAATTTTTCCCAAGTTGTTAATTAAAAGACGAATTCCATTTCATATAATTTGCATATCAATATAAATTTGTTAAAAAATTGCCGGAATTAATATTGATTCCCATCGATGCTTTGTCTGTAATTTCAACTGTTTTAATGATCGCAAATTAGAGTTTTATCAAGCATCTGTATTAAAAATTAGATGTCGATTAACATTTGACGTAATTAGCATGTTTCATAATAAGCAATATTGTGTTTCCAAAAGCTTTTTTCAATGCCTCGAATAAACTACTGTATGTATCACTTACCGTAATTAAATGTTTTGTGTTATCCTACAAGTGCTGGTTGAAGGTAAAATAATTTCTTTGGTTCTAACAACTGATCGTTATCATCAATCAATGGCATAAATTGTGTTTTGAATGAAAGTGATTCAACATATAATATCCTGAGTACTCAGAAAGATTAATGGATGACAATTTTAATTTACAGATTAGAGAGGAAGGAAGGAAGACTATTTTTAACAACTTAAATATTATCTGGATTGAGAAGTTTTTAAAAGTTCACTTCGCATGTAACGAGGTCAGTCTGTAATTCATCCAAACATCGAATATTGGATGTATCCAATATCCAAGTACCCAATATCGGATAAAAATATTCCTACGCGTATACCTTCTAATTTATAATGTTTTCAAGAAATTGAAATTTAGAGAATATCCGCATTACCTACAGGCACGTTATCACTTTGTAAAATTGCTTTGATTCTTATAAGAGACGGATTCTTGTACTGTCTAGTTGTCTGATAATGTATCAAATATCAAATATTTCAGCGAATTTACCGGCAGCCATTTTACTATAGTTTCTATTTTCACTTGCAATTTGATTTTTCTCTAGTTATTTTTAGTCAGTGACCATTTTGTAATATGCTATTTGTCAGTTAAATTCAAGAATTGCATTTGCAAGGCTTTACAATATTTTAATTCACAAAACTTCTCATGATATATACGCATCAACAAACATAATATAATATATCAAGAAAAAAAGGATCAGGCTCCTTCAGGATTGATTTGTCGCTTTACGGCCTTTTTTTTTGCACCATCTGGGCTTGCTAAACAGGGATCTACAGTTTAAAGTGAATTCCGAACCACTAACAAACATCCATGCCACCGCCAGGATTCAAACATGAAGTCTGTGGTACCAAAGGCCAGAGTACCAGACAATTGATCATCAAGTCGCTCCTTTGTAAAACGCACGCTTCTCCTCTCAGATATCCAGAGAGCAGTAGCAACACAAAAGTGCGCCATCTATTGACGCAAAAGGAACTTCAATCAAAACCAGATAAAATACTCAAATTCTTAACATATATAGAATAATCATTCCAAATTCAGCTGTCACAGAATTTAGCATCTTCAAATCAGCAGCACAAAACATTTACAATTAAAAACAAAAATAACATCATGAAGTTCAACAATCATCTTAACATTCTTTTCTTTTTTATTGAACATATTTCTCCCTTGTAGCTGAGTTGAAGGGAAATAACTCATGGTTCCTTACAAATAACCAGCGCAAGCCTTTTTAGAATACAGAAATGTTCGTTTCCCCATAGTGGAGTGTCTTACAGTCACTTCTTTAATAGAAGGTTTGAAGCTGTAGCATAAAGCCAATAATTTGTGTGAGCATTTCGGATTGATAATTGGACACAGTGATATGAATTTTCTGGATTTTGTCCCACATGATTTGTCCACAAATAAGGAACAATTTCCCCTAAAGATCCTCTCCTATGTTTCAAGAAGTCATCCTTTCCTCTTTTTTAGGGATTTTTCGAGATACTCTATGTAGTTCTTGGTGAAAAAAAAAATGTCAAAATTTCCATTATGCTTGTACTTACGAGGAAATTATGATAAAACATCAAATCTCAAGTTATTATAAAGAAAAAAAATTTCAGTTCGTAAATATATGCAAAATTGTATGATAATATAAAAAGCAAGTGTAAAAAATAATATAAAGTGCATTAATATAAAAAAAAACATAAAAAAAGAGTAATAAAAAGATTTTTAACTAATAAAAGCATGTTATGGAAGACACAATATATTTTTAAAGTAATAACGCAAAAAAGCGTAAAAAAACTTTTAAACGCTAATAAAACTGGAAGCATTATTCTTTTAAAATATACCAAGCAGAGAACCTTTTAGAAGACTTTTTGCAGATAAGAGCTTTATTATCTACCCACACACAAGCACAAAAAAAAGATTTTTTAATTAAAACGTAATGTAATCTGAATTTCATTCCTTCCAACATTTACATTTTTATAGAGTTGAGTTATTTTCCCGGCACTAACACACATTTAAAAAAAAACAATATGATATGCATGCTTTCAAGATGGCTAAAATTTTCCTTTAGAATTTATTAAAATGGTGATAATAAGAAAACACTTTCAACAGGAAACATTCCAGCTGCTTAAGATGATGCTTAGATAACACTTTTTTTATTACTATTATACCATATTTTTAAAAATTGCTAGGAATTCTTTTTACGAGGATCTGCTCTCTGCAAGCAAAAATTAAGGCATTTTCTACTTTAGGAATATTGATACAAAATTCGGTTTAGATATATATATTATTATAATAGATTAATTAAACAAAACACTTAAATATATTACAATAATAAATTGTTACTTTGAACCGAATATTACATGCATGTATTTAGAACACTTTGTGCTAATTAGACAGTTTAACGTGGAATCCGAAGCACTAACAAGCATCCATACCACCTCCGGAATTCGAACCTGAAGCCTATGATACCAACGGCCAGAACACTTGCCAATTGACCATCAGGAGAAGAATATGATTTTTGCATTTACTATGAGAAAACATTAATAAGAATAATAAGACGATATTTTTTATTTAGGGAACTTTATTTAGAAATATATATTCAAGGCAAACAGCACGTTTTTATAGATACACAGTGCTAATTTTATCAGTGGGCTATTAATAACTTTAAATGATACTGGAATGCTGGAAATTACATCGTAATTTTTTCTTGTACAGCAGAATTTCATTTTATTTGTTTTACTTCATGGAACAATAAATAAAAGATATAATATGGGTTTTGAATTGCAACACACTTTCGCCAAAACACTGGAAAGGCAGTTTGTTACATGTACTTCTCCCTACTAACTGTCAAGAGTGGCGCCTGTGGAATTCAAAAGAAGTATACAAGTTCCATTATACAAGCTCCATTTTGAGACTGTCATGTACAGCGCAACCTGATCTCACGCTCAAAAACCTTTACTTTATCGCATCTCATTCAGAGAAGAAATATATTTTGCTTAAAGTAATACATAATTATATGAGCATCTTGCGCATATCCGAGTTTCGAGTTTTCGGCTTAGAAATGGAGTCTTTCCACGAATCTGTAATTATTTGTCTGTTAAATATTATGTGCCTGTAATTATATGTGTGTGATGTTTTTGGGTATGTAAGTAAAGCTGTGAATTCGCCAACCTGTACTTAAAATATGTCAAGCCACACCGATTATGATAGTTTGTTATCCAACTTGTACACAGTTTTTATTTTTGTTGATATTGGATAATTATATTGATGATTATATTGGACGTTGATATGATGTCAACATGCTGTTATCACAAACACCTCATCAACAGATGATGATGAGAGTGTATTACAGGAGGACTTTTATGGGGTAGCTATCCTGCATTTGTGTGCCTTATAGTTAAAACCCTATCAAAACTTTTATGAGACAAACTAATGATCAATTCTAAACGCCTTACCCTCACAATCACCATTGGGGTCTCCTCTTAGTAAAGGCACCGACAGCAATATATGCAGTCAGCGGAAACAAGCTTGATCTTTTATACATGCTTGGCAATCAGTTTACAACTGTGTCACCAATCAGTCGAATATTTATTTCGTAATATTTCAAAAAGACATCATTCATTCTTGAAAAGAGTTATTCTACATCCTTTTTCAAATGATATTTACCTCAACTTTCTTTTGTGTTATTTTATAACAATAAGAAAACATTTATTCCCAAATCTTAAAAATTTTTCTATGAAATGCATCAGCAATGTAAGCATTGATACAAGCCCAAGCCCCATTTTGAATACATAAATAATGTATTTCTGCAAAAAACCCCAAGAATAAACATTTTTGTAGACAACATATTTGCCACACATTTTATATTTTATTTCAAAACAAGTAATATAAAAAAATTTTTGTTAAGTCAATTCCTACTTTTTTTTTCACTATATTGCAGAAAGTCCTATATAAATAATGTTCATTCATTTTTTTAAGTTTATCTGGCGCCATCTATTGGTAGATATATGCAACTTAAATCTAAAAACAACTAAAACTAATTAATTAAATATAATTACTGAATTAATATTTGAAGAAACTGTATTAATATCAAGTGTCATCCACTAAAAGTTCAAACAAAATGTATTTGAACTTGAGTGGATGAATAAAAAGCATTTTATGAACGATTGAAAATTTGAACAAGATATATAGGGAGAGTGTGAGCTAATAGTAGGAATTAAAAAAGCTTGCTTAAATAAATATATAAAAGCTATATTTTTAATAAAAATTTAAAAATCATGACAAAAAAAATTATTTTACGCAAAATAGGATTTTCTAAGTCTAATAGTAATATCGAAAATTTGAAAAATACATAAAAAACATCATTATTGCCGACTTTTTGACGATAGTAAAAGAAAACGCATACATGTTTTCTGCGTATAGCAAGTAGGTTTGATTTGGTTTGTCGCTCTACGGTCATTTTATACACACTTTAGGCTAATTAGACCGGGACCTACAGTTAACGTGGATTCCGAACATCTAACGAACGTCCATGCCACAGCCAGGATTCGAATGAGTAAGACAGTTAGAATTTAAGAATAAAATTTGCTGTTGATTTATATTGTTTCGATTTACAAAAAAAAAAAAAAAAAAAAAATACTTAAAATTTGAGTGAATACTGATTAAAACCTAATACATATCTTTGAAATAAATTACAAACTGATTAAAACTATTTTTTTGTTTTTCAGATTTCTTAATACCTCAATTTTATAAGTAGAAAGTCCGCATCTGCATCAAAAATTTAATGAACCGGAAAAACTTCCGAATTAAAAATTCGTTCCGAGAACGAACGAAATAAAACTTTGCTTTTTAAATCGACGAAATTTCAAGAATTTGAGAAAGCCGAGTTCGGTTCATTACCATTCGATTCAAAGAAATATTGATAACCATGAAACAACTTTAAAAAAAACGTAATGTCTGCTGCGATGGATGTTTAATTAATTAAAGCCTCCGCCATCGAATTTAAAATCGAGCGTCCGAAAGATTCTGAAAAGTTAATCATTTTAACTGGAAAACTCTGACATACTTCTTTTAAAATATTTTTTACTATTGTTGGCAACGTCTCTGCGTCGAAATTCAATTAAGTTAAATCGAGCTATCTTGGTTCTTGTGTTATTCTTTTTTGTCCTTTCCTTTTTTTTTTTTTTTTTTTTTTCGTTCTTCTTCCAAACTTTTCGACAGAAATGTGATGGCTTCAGAACTTCTGACTGAAAACACTGTGATTACTCTGTAAAATTAACGCCCGAACGTTCATTAATTTTAATTTTTTACTGCAGCTTTCGTCCGAAAAGTTGTACTTGGAACTGTATAAATCAAAAATCTTTCACCAAAGTGGTGTTTTTAAAGCTACAATTTCGCGAAATTTCTCCCCAGTTTTGTAATGACGTATTTTGCTTTATCGCTCTATAACATGTTTGGTTTAATTTTGACGGGTGGGAGGGGGGGATGTGAATAAAATTACAAAGCGGGATTCCATGTCAGGAACGTAAGCTCAAAGAAAATAAAATATTATCGCCTTCCATACTTCAAACAGAACGTTATATTTTTTTATACTTTTAATGTTTTCCTTATCATGTGTATAAATATCCTCATTTATTTCAGGAATTGTGTTTTTCTATGATTTTCATTCGTAAGCATCCTGTTTAGGCTCAACTTTGAAACATTTATCATAATTTATCTCTTGGATTAATAATGTTATGATTCATAAATTCAAACTTTTTAATCATAAAGACGCTTCTTTTTTAACTTTCAATTGTATATTTGTTGAAACAAAGATATAAAATATCTATATAATCTTCTCAACAAAAGAAAAATGATTAACTGTGTGGAAATTATTTTGAAGGAATAATTTTTCCTGATGTGCTGCCATTTTCTTTCTTTCTATTATTTTTCTTCCAAAATATTATCTAAAACAATACTAAATATGTAATTTCAAGAGAATACTACTGTGTCCAAAAATTAAGTAAGTAAGTTTTCAATTTAAAATTAACGGAGCTTATGTAATTTCAATTTTATTTCTATTTTAGGTCCTTGACATCTGTGGGAAATTTGACGTCAAAATATTCATTAGTGTTTGAGTTACACTTGACATTGTGAGACGCCAAAACTACTCCCGGCAATTTTTTGAAATGTCTGAATTAATTGAGCAAAGAACTTGTATTAAATTTTCTTTGCGAATACGTATAAAATGTTGCAGAAGGCATTCATTGAGAATTCCTTTATCGGAAAGAAATGTTTAGAAGTGGTATAAACTGTTCAAAGAAGGCCTGAACCGACGTAGCTCACGTCCAAAAGATTTGGTGCTAGCAAACCGTCGATTTATATTTAGAGACCTTGCTGCTGATGTTAGAGTTTCAAAATTCCATTTTAAAAGATGTTTTGGGCCACAAACGCGTCAAATCTCGATTCGTACCGAAAACACTGAATCAATTCACACTGCATTGATTCTTCATGACTTCTTCGCCAAAAATGAAACCTATATCATTCCACAACCACCGTATTCACCTGATTTAGCATCGCGCTACTTCTGGCTATTCCGTAAACTTAAAAGACCACTCCGGGGACACCATTTTGAGTCGATTGAAGAGACATTTTAAAAATCGCCGGAATCAGTTTTAGCATCACTCAAAACCCAACGTAACTCAAGCACTAATGAATATTTTGACTTAAAATTTCCCAACGATGTCAAGGACAGTGCGAACAACTAAAAAAGGAAAAAAAAATTGTAATACTATATGTCCGAGAAATTTAAATTGAAAACTGGTCTTACTTTTTGGACACAATAGTATATATATTAAATACTGATATAAATAACATAGTAAATTAAATATTTCTGTGTAGCAACTATTCTTAAATATATCATGGATTATTTCGTACTGATATTTTTTGTCGAATATATTTCAAACCGCTTCTTTTTAAATATTGACTAAAGTAGTGCACAAGTAAAGAAAATAGATTTTGAATTCAAAACTATCGCTTTCATCTTTCAAATCACCATTATCCTATGCATGTAACAAATGATGAACAACACATTACATCGATAATTTAACTCTTTGTTATGAGTCACTGCTAAACATGTTCCTAAGCTACAATCAAGTATTAAAACCAATGTTCAGCTTCAATGCCATCTCGAGCCTGATTCTCTGCTCATTCATAGGTCGTTTTTCAACGTCGGAATTGAATTATTGATGTCAGAATGACGGGACACAAAATCCATAAACACCCCCCAACCTTCTTTGTCCCCACGTAAAATACGAACCGAAAAACTAGACCATTTTTCGCCCATCGCCTTGTTTCATTCTTAGAGGTAAGAAGACGGCCGTCTTAAAAAAATATAATGGTAAGACAAAAGTAGCGCTTTGTTTAACGGCCTGGAAACTTCCATCCTTTTCCAAAAGAAGTTCTTCGAAATTGGCGTTTCGTTCGTTCTACTGAGAGCGAAGCGTTCATATGGGTTGAACACGGTCTTGGGTGTAATAAAGAACGCTCTATATATAACCACTGTCACGAGGTGATGTGAAATCGTAGACCGAATTTGCTGCCTGACGAGTTTTCCTCCACTAATTATTCTCCGCTGCAATGGTTGTTATTAGCTGCACCGACTTCCTCCATTTCGTGCTCAAGATATATCTCAAAGAAATAAGCAATTCTTACGGGAAATTCTTTGTATAAATGGAGTGCAAGAGACATCGAAATATACATATATACATGAATATTGAGAATGTTATCTTCTATATTACTTTAATATTTATTAAAAGTAACAATCCTAAAAAAATATTTTTAAAAGAATTTATAATAATTTGCCATACGAGTTCGTAATTCAAGAAATAATGATTATTTCTAGATAGAAAATAAAATACAATGCCAAAATATTTTTTTTAAATAATTTAAGAATTATAATTTTTAGTATTCAAGTTATATCGCATATTCTTGGTACTTTTTTATAGGTCTAAAATAAATGATTTATTTATCAATACACGCAATTGATTTTGTAAATCAGAAAATAATATATTGAGCGTATTTATTTCAAAAGAATTTTTATATATATTATAATAAAAAGGAAAAAAATATGTAATTGAGACTGTGTATAATATAGGCATATCATTTTATACAAGAAGATTATATTACAATTATATTTATTTATTTAAATCAAATACCGATAACCTTGACGGAAATCATTTGCCTCTATCATAGGAAGCAAATATGTTGCAGATTCAGCATTAGTCAGATTGTACTAAATTGAGTCCCTAACAATCTTTAATATATATCACCCACAATTTGTATCAAAATTTTCAGCGAATATCTTCTTCTCCCTTAATCTACAGAGAGCCAAATGGAAGTATTTCTCAACCGACAAATCTGTTGATTCGTAGAAAGTGTAGAAACGGAGCATTCCCGATTTTGAAAACCCAAAGTTTTATTCGCCAAGACTTTCAAGTTATACATTAAAATTCTTTATGTATGTATTTGTAATAATATATATATTTCTCTGAATTTTCAAGAAACTTTTCAAACTGTAAATGATATTTTCTTAACCTTTATAGTGGGTTCATGTATTAACCGAAAATAAAATTACAAACAGGACAAATGCAATAATTATTAAAATTAAAATTCTTATAGATTCTGTATTTATATTTATATGACATAATAAAGTGTAAGATGGCATGAAAAAATATTATATAATTACGATGTGTAAGAAATTAGCACATGCATGAAACTCAATTATGCCATCTGCGAGGTCAATTATAAAGGAAATCCATTGCTTACAAAGTTACCCTACGCTAAGCAAGAGTCTAAAGGGGGGTTGGGGTACAGAGAATAGGAAAGCAACTTCAAAGAGCATCCCAAACATTCTCAATGAGATCCAAGTCAGGACATAAGACACTCACACCATGCAACATATTGTTAGCTGTTGATAATAATCCTTACGATACGAGTATTGCGTAGTTTGACTCTGTCTAGTTTATAGGAGGAAATAATCTTCTCCGTTTACATGAAGTTGTATATCAACATCAAATAGGCTTTAGAAGTCATTGCTTTTGGTACAAAAGCTTAAAGATCTGTACCTCTATACCAATATATATATACCCTCTCCAACAGACACACACACACACACACAACACACACACACACACACACACACACACACACACAGACACTATCCCCTTTGAATGACGTTTATTGGAGGACAACAGTTAGCAAGTCCTCTCCAAATTGGAACTTTGGTTCCGAACTATGAAAGCTTAACTTGGACTCAACAATGAAGTAAGTAGCTCTCTATTGATCCACAATCCAACGGACACATTGGCGTATCTATATCAATTGTTCCTTCCTGAAATACGAGGTAAACATCATATAAATGGCTTGCTTCCTCGAAGATAGACCATCTTCAAATAAATCCATCGAAACACAGTAAAAATTCCACAACATTCTTACAGTGGCTGTAGAAAGACAATACATATGTTGAGTTGAGATTGATATTTAGTTCTTCGTAAAAACATAAGTGCAAATATCGGCCATATATTCGATTTTTTGGTTGCTATTTGATGTTCCTTATGAATCCTAATTCATGGTTTGTAAATTTTATTTATAGAAACTATAGAAGGACTCTCATTTATCCAACAGGTAA
Organism: Caerostris darwini; assembly: GCA_021605075.1. NCBI lineage: Eukaryota > Metazoa > Arthropoda > Arachnida > Araneae > Araneidae > Caerostris > Caerostris darwini. Next base: position 739,190 of record BPLQ01009917.1, read on the forward strand.
TCTCTATTCGATTTTATTCTGCCTATGATCTATCAATACCCTTTGATCGCTTATATCTCTTGCCTCAACGTCAAAGTAAGAAATTGGCTATTACAGGTTTATTGTTCTATTTTTATAGCGAAACTAATCGTATCTTCAGAGCACAATAGACTTTGAGGCAATTTTTCTGGCGGCATAATATATAATGAAACACTTTATGCTACTTTTATATAACGCCTTCCAATTACAACATTATTTTAAAAATTGTAGCTTAATTAAAAATTTTATACAAAAACTTATATAAGTTTTCTATTGATTTGCTTCTTTGTGGACGAGTTATAGCAATTATTATGATTTTTCTTTATTGTAGGAAAACCAATATGTTACTATTAAAAATAATCTCACATTTTACCGGAAAACAACAAACATTTAATTAAATGGCTTAGTGAATTTTGCAAATATATTTCAAATTAGTATCTACATTAAACATCATTCAAAGATATTTATTTTATTGATCATCATTTTAACTTAGAAGAATATCTAATATCCTGTGAGAAAGAAAATTATTTCCCAATTTAGCTGCCACAATACATTTTCTTAATATTAAATCTTCTAGAAAATATAGAGCTGTATCATTTTTTCAGTTGGCCATTCAAAACTTTTTCCATGATACCCTGATATTCATAATCTTTAGTAACTCTTGGTAGCCATTACACTGTTCAGAGTACTTCTCAAATTTTCCCTTCAGATGATTTAGTCGTCTGCTGGAAATTGCAAAGATATCATTTAATCGAGTTTCTTTGATAACCTAATTTCTCTGTCACCTCCTTATAATATTATAGAAATTCTTCAATAGAGTCATGGGCTTATCTTCCTCATTTGAGTGTACACATTGAATGATGCTAATTGATTCCAATTCCTGAAATTATGGATTCTCCTCATCAACATGATTCTATATGAAAAAGCATTGAGAATTATTTTGCGTATGTCAATCGAACCTGTTACCATCCATCCGAAAACTGTTTCTATTAGTTAAATTTTAATAGAATTTGATTTACCTTTAAAGATCGTAAATTACGTCAGATATTTCTAGCTTACTTTGTTTTCCGTCAAATATAAATGACTAAATTTTTTTTTCAGCTATTTTGAGCAAAATTTAAAAAAAAATTCAAATTCGTTACTAAGCGATTCTTTGTTATCAACCATGCGCTTTCTTTAAATGGAACTACAGTATTTTTCAATTCAATTAAATTTACGTAACTTCTCGATTTTTGAAAGACTGATCAATTAGCTGTGTCTTCTGTTCTCATTGATCCAGAATCACATAAAGCATTTAATTGCAACCACTTCCCTTTCCACTAAATCATTTTTACTTTCACTGCGGTAAGAAGAACATTTGTAATAAAGGAATACAAGCACAAAGAATTTTTTTGTTTACCCTTTAGGGTCATCTAGTTCTTAAGATTGTGAAAGTCAGATGATTATTCTTTCTAATGGACGTTAAAAGGCGCTGATGCTGATAGGCGTCCATCATATTCATTTTAATTTTGTTTGTGGACCTCGAGGGCGAATGAAAATTTCTTTCCATGCAACATCGTGCTGGGATTTCTATTACAAATTTTATATTTTAAATGATATTTCTTACATTTAGAAATTTCATGGAATCCAAGACATATATAACATAGACAAAATTTACTGACACATTTTAATCTTTCGTCGTCATTCGAATTAATAAACTTTTTACATCTGAAAATGAGGTGTGATTCGATGCATTCTAACATCACGTTCATTATTTTCCTCTATTAACATTTTGAATTTCAAAGCTAATTCCGTTTTAGATTTATATACTTACAAACCTTTTCTTACGTTTTCTAGAGCATAGAATCTTTTGTTAAAAATTAATTGTTTTGTTATCTTTTTTTTAAATTTTATTAAATTTCTATTAATTTTTGTTTAAAATACTTTTCCTTGGTATTTGAGAACATAATTCCATTTCATATAACTTACGCATATCAATATAAATTCGTTGAAGAATTACAGGAAGTAATATTTTTTCGCGTAGATGCTTTGTCTGTATTTCCAACTGTTTTAATATTCGCAAAATATAGTTTAACAAGTATCTTCATTAAAAAAAAAACTCCGATTCACATTTAATTTACAAATAAGTAAGTAATTCATTAATATTATTCATAATAAGTAATATCGTGTTCTCAAAACTTTTTTTCATTGCATAGAGTAAATTATTGAGTTATCATTTAACGTAATTAATTGTTTTGCGTTACTCTTCAAGTGCTGACTGAAGATAAAATAATGACCTGACAACTGATCATTATCAGCAATCAATGACATATATTGTGTTTTGAATGAAAGGGATTCAACATATAAACCTGAGTACTCGGAAAGATTAATTGATTGATAATTAATTAACAATTTTAATTTAAGAAGGAAGGAAGGAACACTGTTTTTAGCAACTGAAATAGAATTTGGATTGGGAATTTTTTTTTAAAACTTCACTTCACATGTAACGAAGTCAGTCTGTAGTTCATCCAAGCTTGCTTGAAAATATGGCAGATGAATGTCCAATATTGGATAAAAATATTCACCGCGTATATTTTCTAACTTATAAGAAATTGCAACTTGCGAGAATATCCGTATTATCTACAGGCACGTTATCACTTTGTAAAATGGCTTTGTTTCTTGTTGATTATACAAAAATGTAAATTTTTTGTGATTAAAATAAATATTTATGCCAGTTCACTGGGTGATATTTTGCTATTGTTTCAATTTTCATTAACAGTACCTTCACTCGTCAGATACCATTTTGTAGCATTCTATTTGTCAATTAAATTCAAGGATTTTATTCGCTAGCTTTTCAACACGTTAATTCATAAAACTTATGATATACACGCTTCTACAAACATAATACAATGTATCAAGAAACGGATTTGTCTCCTTTGTAGAGGTGTGGTTTTTAGCTCTACTGTCATTTTTTTGCACACTCTAGGCTTATTAGACCGGGATCTACAGTTTAACTTGGATTCCGAACCATTAACAAACAACCATGCCACAGCCAGGATTCGAACATCTGTGTTACCAAAGACTAGAACGTCAGCCAATTGACCACCAGGCCGCTCCTTTGTAGAATACACACTTCTCCTGTCGGATTTCCAGAGAGAAGTTGCAACACAAAAGGGCGCCATCTATTCACGGGAAAGGAACTTCAAACAATATCAAATAAAATACTCAAATTTTTAACATATACAAAATAACCAATCCAAATTCAGCTGTCACAAAATTTAACATCTTCAAATCAACCGCATAAAACATTTACAAATATATTACACACAAAAACCACATCATAACGTTAAACAACCATTCTTTTCTTTTTGATTGAAAATTTTTCTTTCCTGGAGCAGAGTTGAACGGAAATAGCTCATGGTTCCTTACAAAAAAACCAGCGTACGACTTTTTAGAATAGATGAATGTTCGATTCCCCATGATGGAGTGTCTTACAGTTACCGCTTAAAAGAAGACTTTATGCTGATTACAACAACTTGTATGAGCATTTCGAATTGATAATTTGACGCAGTGATGGGAATTTTCTGGACTTTCTCCCGCATGATACGCAAATAAGGAACAATTTCACCTAAAGATCCTCTCCTATCTTACAAGAAGTCCTCCTTTATCCTTTTTAGGAATTTTTCATCATACACTATGTAGTTCTTGATGAAAAAAAAAAAGTCAAAAAATTCATTATTTATTTAAGAGGAAATTACGAGCCAACATCAAATCTCAAGTTAGTATAATGAAAACAATTTTTAGTTTGTAAATATATGCAGAATTGCATAATAAGACAAAAATCAAGTGTAAAAAATAATATATAATACATTAATATAGAAAACTGTGAAATAAAAAAATAAAGAAAAGATATTCAACTAATAAAAGTAAGTTATGCAAGACACAAAAATTTTCTGTTAAGTAATAACGTAAGAAAGCGTATAAAAGCTTTTAAATGGCAGTAAAACTGGAGGCACTGCTCTTTTAAAATATATCAACAAAAAATTTAAAAAAATAGTAAACTTATGAGCCTAAAATTAAAATCAAAAAGTGACAACAAACTAAAAAAAGAGGAGAATTATTTTCTTTGCTGTTTCATAAAATCTACTTAAACTCTTAGTTTAGAATTTAAATCTGCATAAACACAGCATTTGCCTCTACGGATATTTTTTTTAGAAATCAGTTTTGCAAATAAGAGATTTATTATGTACCCACACACAAGCACAAAAAAAGATTTTTTAATTAAAACGTAATGTAATCTGAAGTTTCATTCCTTCTAACATTTACATTTTTATAGAGTTGAATTATTTTCCCGACACTAACACACATCTAAAAAAAACAATATGATATGCATGCTTTCAAGATGGCCAAAATTTTCTTTTAGAATTTATTAAAATGGTGATAATAAAAAGAAATTTCAACAGGAAACATTCCAGCTGCTTAAGATGATGCTTAGATGACGTTTTTTTCTTTTATTACGTTAAAGCATTTTCTACGTTAGGAATATTGATACAAAATTCGGTTTAGATTTATGCATTATTACAATAGATTAATTAAACAAAACAACTTTTTAACAGTTGTAGATTGTTACTTTAAAACGCATATTACATGCATGTATTCGGAAATTCTATCCTTGGTTGGGCTTGTCTATCTACGGTTATTTTGCGCACACTTTGGACTAGTTAGACTGAAGAACACTTTTATGGGAATGCCGAATCACTAACAAACATCCATGCCACCGCCAGAATTTGAACTTAAAGCCTGTGGTACCAACGACCAGAGAGCCAGCCAATTGACCATCAGGCTGCAATCAATCCTTGAAGAAGTATACGATTTTCTCATTTACTATGAGAAAACATTAATATGTATATTTAGACGGTATTTTTATTGAAGAAACATTTCCTAAATAGCGGTAAGTAAAATCGCGAAACAACACAATGTTACATTAATTAGTACTAATTTTATAAGTGTGCTATTAATATCTCTTAATGACATTGGAATACTAGTTTTTTCTTATACCATTGGATTTCAGTTTCTATTTTGTTTTACTTGTTTGTCCATCAAGGAACAATAAATAAAAGATACAAGTTTTGTATTGAAATGCTATACACTTTCACATGTATGCCAGCTAGACAGTTTATAACCGTTCTTCCTCCAACACACTGGCAAGAGTGCCCCTTGTGACGTTCAAGAAAAATGGCCAGTCGGCCTCTAGACTCTCATCTGAGTGGGAATACAATCTGCGCTTCAGCTGAGAAACATTCAGTTTGTAGTCTGTCATCACAAGAGGAGATATATTTAGCACATTAAATGGCATATAGACTCTCACCCACAGAGGAAGTATATTTCGAACATACTGCGGGTGGCCGAGTTTCGTATTTTCGACATAGAAGAGTAATCCCACCCCGAATCTATAATTATATGTCTTTAAATGTGTTAAATATTATAAGTCTAATTGTATGTGTGCAATGTGTATGCATAAATAAAGTTGCGAATTATCCAACCTGAACCTCAAGTTTCCCAACCCAGCCACACCTAATTACAATCTGGTTATCAAACCTATATACTATAAGTTTTTATTTTCATTGATATTGGACAATGATATTGATGATGATGATATATTGGACAATGATATCGATAATAATATAATGAACGTTGATATAATGTCAGCATGCTGTTATCACAACTACCTCATCAGCGGATAATAATGAGAGTGCATTACAAGGAGGACTTTTAGTGGTAACTACCCTGCATTTTTGTGCCTTATAGTTAAAAACCCAGGAAAACTTGCATCAGACAAACTGGTCATCGACGTAAAACTCTTTACCTTTACAATCACTATTGGATCTCCTCGTTCTGAAGGCAGCGACCGTAAAATAGGCTGTCAGCGGAATCATGCTTGACACTAACTTTACAAATGTGCCAAGCATCAGTTAAATATTTATTTCTTAGTATTTCAAGGGAACATCGTTCATTCTTGAAAACAGTTATTCAAAATAATTTTCCAAATGATATTTACCTCAACATTCTTTTGTGTTATTTTATAACAAAAAGAAGGCATTTTCTCCTAAATCTTAAAACTTCTTCTATAGAATGCATCAGCAATGTAAATATTGATGCGAACCCAAGCTCCATTTTGAATACATAAGTAATGTATTTCTGCGAAAAACCCCAAGAATAAACATTTTTGTAGTCAACGTATTTTGCCACACTTTATATTTTATTTTTAAAAAAGCTTAGTTTATTAAGTATATTGTAAAAGCTATGTTTTCAATGAAAATTTAAAGATAATAAAAAAATAAATTATATTTTACACAAAATATGATTTTTTAAGTCTAAATAGTAATATCGAAAATTTGAAAAATGCATAAAAGACATTATTATTGCCAACTTTTTTAAGATAATAAAAAAAAAACGCATACAAGTTCTGTGCGTATTAGCATGTAGGTTTGACTTGATTTGTCGTTCTACAATCGTTTTATACAAACTTTATGTTAATTAGACCGGGACCTACATTTTAACGTGGATTCCGAACCACTAACAAGCATCCATACCATAGTCAGGATACGAACTATTAACATGTAGATAATTAAGACAATTAGTTTGGTTTGGTTTGTCGCTCTATCATCATTTTATGCACACTTTAGGCTAATTAGACCGGATCTACAGTTTAACGTGGATTTCGGACCACTAACAAATATCCAAGCCACAGCCAGGATCCGAACGAGTAAGACAATTAGTATTTAAAAACAAAACTTGCTATTGATTTATTTTAGATCTATTTACAAAAACAAAAATTAAAATTTGAGTGAATATTGATTAAAACCTAATATATGTTTGAAATGAATAACAAACTGATTAAATTTTTTTTTGCTTTTTAGATTTCTTAGTACTTGAATTTTAAAAGTAGAAAGAACGCATCTGCATCAAAAATTTAATGAACCGGAAAAACTTCAGAATTAAAAATTCGTTCTGCGAACGAACGAAATAAAACTTTGCTCTTTAATTCGACGAAATTTGAAGTATTCGACAAAGCCGAGTTCGGTTCATTACCATTCCATTCAAAGAAATACTGATAACCATGAAACAACTTAAAAAAAAACGTAATGGCTGCTGCGATATGTGTTTAATTAATTAAAGACTCCGCCATCGAATAACTTTGAATTTAAAATCAAGCGTTTGAAAGATTCTGAAAAGTTAATCATTTTAACTGGAAAATTCTGACGGCGTCTTTTTTTTTTTTTTTTTTTTTTTTTTTTTAGTAATTATTTTTTACAATTGTTGGCAACGTGTCTAGTCGAAATGTAATTAAGTTAAATCGAGCTATTGGGGTTCTTGTGATATTCTTTTTTTCTTCCAAACTTTTTAACAGAAATGCGATGACTTCAGAACTTCTCAGCGAAAACACTGTGATTACTCCTCAAAATTTACACCCGAATGTTCATTAATTTTACTTTTTACTGCGACTTTCATCCGAAAAGTTGTACTTGGAACTGTATAAATCAAAAATCTTTCACCGAAGTAGTGTTTTTAAAGCTACAATTTCGCGAATTTTCTCCCCAGCTTTGTAATGACGTATTTTGCTTTATCGCTCTATAACATGTTTGGTTTAATTTTGACGGGGGGGGGAGGGGGGGAATTGAGGGGAGTTGAATAAAATTGCAAAGCGGGATTCCATGTCAGGAATGTAAGCTTCAACGAATATAAAATATTATCGCCTTCCATATTTCAAACAGAACATTATTTTTTATACTTTTAATGTTTTCCTATCATGTGTATCAATATCATTTATTTTAGGAATTTTGTTAACTTTTTTCTTTGATTTTCATTCGTAAGCATCCTGTTTATGCTCAACTTTGAAACATTTATCATAATTTATCTCTTTGATTAATAATGTTATGATTTATAAATTCAAACTTTTTAATCATAAAGACGCTTCTTTTTTAACTTTCAATTGTATATTTGTTAAAACAAAGAGATTATGTGTAATATATATATATATAATGTGTGTGTGTGTGTGTGTGTGTGTGTGTAGTCTTCTCAACAAATCAAAAAAAAAAAAAAAAAAAAAGGATTAACCGAGTTGAAATTATTTTGTGGAAATAATTTTTCCTTTAGTACGGCCATTTTCTTTCTTTCTATTATTTTCATTCCAGAATATTAACTAAAACGGTTGTAAATGTGTAACTCCAAGGTAGTATATATGACACTGCTAAGTATTTTTGTTATATACCGTGTCTTTATCATCTGTTCTATTATAATTGAGTAATTAATAAATAGTAGGAATCTATTAAAGACCAGGGATCTATTCAAGGAGTCGACTGTTAAGGACATTAAGTGTCACCTGGCCCATAATTTCCGGATTTCCTTTGAATTTATTAACATATTATAATAATCTGTTTCTGCTACGTTCATGCGCTATGGCTTTATTACATATATTATTTCCCCACGAAATGTGATAGACCCAAACTACGGCTGTTGATGGCTAAAACTTAACAAGTTTGTGTACATTGGGTTAATATATATGATATCTCAAATAAAGTTCCGGGATATTAAGTTCCTGAGTACTGGCTTTGTGCCATATATCATTTCAAAAGACAATGTAATATACCCAAGCAAAATGTCCTGAATATTAAATACCTAGTTAACTAGTACATGCGAGTTAATTTAGTAAAACAAAACGTTTCTCTATAAAAAGTAATATCCCAAACCGGTGGTATTTTGTGTTAAGTACATAGACAACAAACTGATGCTTACTGGTTTAGTATCATTCATCATTTCATAAAACTTTGCACTGTCACTACAAAAAATATTTTTTTTTACTACTTAGAACACAATTTAAAAGGACGCCATTTAATTTTTTTTAACTGTTCTATAAGTTAGGATTTGCTTAATAGTCATAGAAAGTATAATGTGATTTATTTTTTTCCATGAAAAAAAAAAGGGCTTTTCGAATCCTGATAAAACATTATTTATTTGAAAGGCAAAAACGCAAAAGAAATTTAAAAAACTCAATAAACATTATGGTGAATCTGCTACATCAAATTCTGTCAAATTACATTTCAAGAAGACAATTTGAAATGAAGCAGAATACTTTTTTTTCCAAGGCTAATCAAAATATATGTTATAACGAAGAAATTGATCGGATGATGCTATTAGAGACTATGCTGATGATTAAATAATTACTATATTTTGGGTGATTATTCAGTTTTATTCATAACATAAGAAGAAACAATAATCAAATAATAAAATGGATTATCATAAAATAAGATGAATTAAAATTGTGGTATAGCGTAATGTAAATGTGATTTAAATTTAAACCATAATTTGAAAGAACTATAATAAGTGAATACTGAGTTTATTCTCCTAAAAATATTGATATTTTGAAGTCAATATCAATAGTTATTTGTTCAAAAATTACAATAGCAATAGAAACAAAGAAAACAAAAAGATTCTCGATTGAAAAATTTCGATTTATGCATGCGTTCGTATTGAATTTAGAGCAACTTTCGAATCACATACTGTGCAACTCAAAGGGTTATTTTCCTAGCAAAAATTCCCAATTTTGATTTGAAAAAAATTCCCGGGAACAACCTTATTCTGCACATTTTCCGTTACATTCCTTGACTACACCATCATCCCTACGTTTCCATACTTTGAGAGAGAAAAATAAACAACAGAAACATATTCATGCTTTAAGATATGTCTTGTATAATGTCCTCGAAATACAATTCTTTTTCGTAAATGGAGTTGCAGAAATAAGAAAGTTGGAATAAAAAATTTAAAACATTTTTTTTATGCAATTTTTTGTTCCGGCGTACATTTGCTTTTTTGACTGTTTTCTGCGTGGGAATAGAACTATATTTTCTTCTTTTTGAGAAAGGAACTTGAAATATTTTCGTTATTCACTAATAAAATAATTTCGATGCAAAATATAGAAATAAAACTGTTCTGTTTTAAAATGTGTGGCTACTTAACGAGGTATGCTCGTGTTTAGAATGTTTGTAGATGGAATTTCTAAAAACAATTTTAACACCAACTTATGTAGGAATTTTCTTTTATTCATGTCACATACACCGAAATGGCTTACAGAATACATTTTGTGTTTTGTTTCTTGTTTCTTTTAAATAATTTGTTTTTAAAACTCTTTGTTTTCTGTATTCATGCAAATTCTGACAATTTTCATTTGTACCCAGAATACATGATTTTGTAAAAATTTCTATTGGAATTTATTTGAAACTAATTTATAGTAACTTATCAATAAATGGAATATTTTCTTTCTTTTGAACTGAGTAATAAATTTTCAAAGAAATTGTTTATATCATTAAACTAGTGAAACATATATCAATAATGTTTCTTTTACAATAAAAAAATATAATACTTCTCTTTGATTATATAAGCACAATATATGTATTTGCAATAATAATTCTTAACTTAAAAATGCATGGATAATTCTTAACTAAAAAAATAATAATAATAAATAAATAAAAAAATTTAAAAAAATAAGGTGCATTTCATATAAAATTGAAATACGATAACGGTGTGTTATAAAATATCTAGTTATGCCAATTTATATGAATCATTACTAGTTACCACAAAAAAATCACAAAAATTTTTCATCAACTACGGACTAGGGACAAAAACTAATATTTCTTCAGAAGTATAGAAAAACACTTTTTTTTATTACATTTCCAACTTGGAGCGATTAAAAACCTTTATTATAAGCTAAAAAATAGCGTCATCTTCCGCGAAAATTAAAAATATATAATATATACTAATCTTAATAAATAAAAAATATTATAATAATAATTTTTTTAGTAACTAATAAAGTAATATTCCATCTTAACCAATAATTCCCACAAATATATAATATATGCCACGATTGCATTTTTTTTTTCGTATTCATACAGAATTTAAACTGGATTCCCATTGTTTATCGGACAGATAGCATGCCGCGCAGTATCCGAGAATAAAAAATATGTGGGAAGGAGATCAGGCTTCTGATTAGCTGCGGTTCTTTAATGTATGATCTCAGTATCTGGTGAGAGTTAAATTGTAATCTGTGATGTATTATCCTAAACAGAATTGAACGGATAGAGTTAGTATTTATTTGTAAAAGCCTCTTTGTTATAATTTCATAAAATTTTTTGAACTTTCTGCAAAGATTATATTTCATTTGAAAATGCGGTGCAGAATTATGTATCTAAAAATTTATATATTTTTTCCTATAGGAATTTTAATCTAAAATAACTAATTGTAGGACATATTGGGAGCTTTAAGGTTTCTAAATTAATTAAATCCTCTAATTAAATTTTTATAATTAAATGACTGTCATTGCTAATCTTTAAATAATTGCATTGTTTGATAACATTAACAACAAATACATTTGCTAATGTGCATTTCGATTCATGTTAATTTAACAATAAAGTTATATTTTTTTCAATTGAAAAGTAGTACTGTGTGTTTGGTTTCCCTTCACTACTACGTACTAATCGTATAGTAACGTTTAAGTATAGTAAAACAATTTGCCACTCGCCCAGTATTCAAGCACCTTGTAAACTGTATTTTGTACAGATTATAAAATAAGATTAAATATCATTTTCTTAATTAATATAAAAATTACTGAAAATTGTAGGAGATAATACTGAAATGCTCTCATTTGAAGTATTTACATAAATTATACTATTAATTTAAGCATTATTCCTAGATTAATTTAATCCCATATATTACTTGTTTTTCACTGAAAGTTTTTGGTGCTAAATTAGCCATTTTGAAAATGTTAGTTAAAATGAATCAAACTGTAATCTAAATTAAGGTATTTTTAAATAGTTTTAGTGCAATTTATGTAGTGTTGCTAAATTAAAATTATAAAAATTAAATTAATTTCAACCAATACAATATTACCAATAGAATCTACATTAAACAACTCAGTAATTATTCCACTAAACTAATCCCGCCAAAACTTACTTAAATTTAATTCTTGTGAGTTGTGTTTTTGCAAAAATCCATAAAAATTCCACGCCATTTAAATACCGCAGCTATATATTTTTCGCCACACTTGTTTAAAATCCTGGGTCTTGTGAGAAAAGAGAATAAAATTATCATAAAACAAAGAACACAATATAGATAAAAATAGATACACACATAATAAAAGTCAGGTTACACAAAATTATATTCACTTAAAAAAACATTAATTATTAGTATTAAAACAGAAAGACGCCCGCTAGTAGTAAGATATCAAACTCAGTAATCAAGATAATCAGGAATCGTTAATCAATAATAATCAATCATGAAATGGCCATTGTCATCAAGCAAATAAATTTTGGATTAATTACAATGCAAATGATGCATTTCCCAAGCAATTGAATCTCAGCTATGGCTAAACTTAAATTTCAATAAATATTAACAGATATTTAAAAATTAAACCTTATTATTATCATATGTTTTTTTTGTCCCTAGAAAAAAATATATTATTATTTAAAAAAAAAAATAAACAAATATTCCTACCTTTTATTTACACTTGTTTATGGATCTAGAAGAAGAAAGAAAGTTTCGTTCCATGTAACATCATACTGTGATTTCTATTACCAGGTTTATATTTGAAATAAATTTCCCTGTGTTTAGACCTCGCATGAGACCCAAAACAATTATAACATAGATTAAACTTTCTGGCACATTTTAATCTTTCGTCTGTGTTTGAATTAATAAGCATTTTACACCTGAAAATGAGGTGTGATTCAATGCATCCTAATAACACATTTGTCATTTTTCACTATTAATGCTTTGAATTTCGGGATTAGTTCTAGTTTAAATTGCTATCCTGACAGAATTCTTTTTTTTTTCTAGAGCTTGGCCCTTTTGTTTAAAAATTCAATAAACCTTTCCCAAATCGGTAATTGAGAACATAATTCCATTTCATATATTGTACGTGCATCAATATAAATTCGTTGATGAATTACAGGAATTAATATTACTCCGCATATATGATTTGTTTGCAATTCCAAATGCTTTAATGATCACAAATTAGAGTTTCATCAATAATCTGTATTAAAAAAAAAAAAAAAAAAAAAAAAAAAAAAAACGTCGATTCACTTTTAACTTAAAAGCATGTAAATAATTTATTAATACGATTAATTATAAGCAATATTGTGTTCTGGAAACCTTTTCTTAATGCCTCGAATAAATTATTGTATGTACCATTTATTGTAATTAGTCGTTTTGCGCTCCTCTTCAAGTATTGACTGAAAGTAAAGCAATTTCTGTAGTTCTGACAACTGATTGTTATCTTCAAACAATGACAAATTGTTTTTTGAATGTAAGTGATTCGACATATAAGCCTGAAGACTCTTAAACATTAATTGATTCTATTTTTAATTTAAGGTTGATAAAATTATTGATACAATTATTTTTAGAATTCGAAATAGAATATGGATTGAGAAGTGTTTGAAAGCTTACCTTGCATGTACTGAGGTCACTCTGTAGTTCCTTCAGGCATTGCTGGAAAAGATGATAGGTCAATATCCAATAGTGGGCAGTAACATTCTCTGCGTATATCTTCTAACTTAGAACCTAAAGTTTTCAAGATATTGCAACTTTGGAGAATGCCCACATTATCTACAAGCACGTTATCACTATGTAAAATTGCTTTAATTCTTGTTAATTATACGAGAATATATCTTTTTTTGTGATTAAAATAAATATTTACGCGAGTTCATCAGGTGACATTTTGCTATTGTTTCAATTTACGCTAACAGTTCGATTTTTACCTCCACTCGTCAGTGACCATTTTGTAGCCTTCTGTTTGTTAATTAAATTCAAATATTTTATTCGCAAGACTTTACTATATTTCAATTCACAAAACTTCACATGGTATATACGCATCTGCAAACATAATATAATATATCGAGACTCATAAAATGAGGCTTTTTTTAAGAAGTTTGGTTTGAAGCTCTATTGTTATTTTTTTGCATACTCTGGGCTTATTAGACCGGGACCTACAGTATAGCGTAGCAGTATAGCCAGCATTCGAACCTGAAATCTATGGTACCAAAGGCCAGAAAACTAGCTAATTGGTCCTCACGCCGCTCCTTTGTGGAACACACACTTCTCCTGTCAGATTTCCAGAGAGCAGAAGAAACACGAATTCTTGTCGATTATCCCAGAATGTATCAAATTTTTAGATTAAAACAAATATTTCAGAAGTTTCACAGAGTGCGAATTCAATATTATTTCAATTATCACATCATCTCATATTTCCAGCATCTCGATTATTACCTCCGATCGTCAGTGACTATTTTGTAGCATTCTATTTGTCAATTAAATTCAAGGATTTTGTTCGCAAGTCTTTACAACACTTCAATTCACAAAACTTCACCACATGATATATCAACAAACAAAATATATATATCAAGAAACAAAGGACCAGGATCCTCCTTTTTTGGACACCCCCCCTGCCGTAATATATCAAGAAACATAGGATATTAAACATCTCTCCTTTGTTGAACACTCTTTCCTCCTGCCAGATTTGCAGAGAACAGTAGTAACACAAAAGTGCGCCACCTATCGACGGGAAAGGAACTTCGAACAAAATCAAATCAAGTATTCAAACCTTTAACATATATAAAATAACCATTCCAAATTCAGATGTCTCAATATTTATTAACATCTTCAAATCATCAGCACAAAAAAATTTGCATATATATTATAAACAAAAACCACATCATAATATTATACATACAATCGTCTTCTTAGCATTCTTTTCTTAGTATTATTTTTTTAAGTACTACTACACCACTCACTGGGCGTAGAGCTGAGTTGCCCCTTTACAGTTTGGGAATGATGTTTTTTATTCTAATGCAGCTGGCAAACACTTAGACAATTGTGTTCGACATCTTAAGGCAAGCACTGCACCGACGTCACCCTTACCCAGGAGATGCGTGTAGCTTGAAGATAAGCTACGGACGCGGAGTAACAATAACTCCGTAACGCTCTACGATCATGTTAGACCGGGACCTACCGTTTAAAGTGGATTCCGAACCACTACAAATATCCATGGCTCCGCTGGGACTTGAACCCGAAACATATGGTACCGAACGCCAGAGTGCTAGCTACTCGGCCATTCAGGATTCGTTCGGGAAAGATGTGCGTTAGAGACGTCTGGCTGGGCTCTATGACGCTCTGTGGCAGGGATGGGCAAACGTTTTCGGTCGCGGGCCGAAAATCGAAGAAAAAGAAGTTCACCGGGCCAAGATAATTTTTTACAAAAATTTCTAAGCAATATACAAGTATTACAATTTAATTTTTACAAATGAATGAAATTGCGATTTCATTTTTAAATGTTCCTTATAGTGAGGTTCGAAGTGAGATATACTGATATACTAAGGAACGAGACTAAATGCTCATCTGTCACTTCTGAAATAACAGTTCGTAGTTGAAAAAAACTTGTTTACATATATAAGATGAAGCAAACAAAGGACTGATTTTCTGGGCTGGAGATATTAAATTTGGGAAACTTACTTTCGATAATGATTTATAAAACTCAAACTTTGGCATATTTAGAAACAACTCCTTGAAATGATTGTTAGATGGCAACTCAATTACTTCAACCTGCAAATCTGACCTCACTGCCTCACAAATTTACGTTGAAAGGCATGGTAAAAACATCCAAATCGGTTTGAATAACACTGAAATCTTGAAATGAGCATTGGAACTCAAAATGCGGTTTTTTCAAGATATCTTCATAATTCTTAAGCTTCTCTTCATTTTACTAAGGGTATTAAATTTAACCTCGGGAAATGAGACAAGACATTCTTGCTGCCCAGGAACATATAAAGTTTTAAGTTTAAAAGTCGATTGATGTTTTGTAGAACAAAAATAGAGAAAGTAAAAAGATCATTAATCCATTGAAAAAAAAGAAAGAAAAAAAAATATTTAATCAAAGTAGAAAAGGAGATGGATATATAATATATAAATATATGTTTCTTTTAATTTGCCTCGGACAGGCAAATTAAAATTTTATCCGAGGGCCGGATAGAACCTTTCGGTGGGCCGGAGTTAGCTCGCGGGCCGTAGTTCGCCCATCCCTACTCTATGGTCATATGAGACCGGGACCTACGGCTTAAAGTGGAGTCCGAACCACTACATACATCTATGGCTCCGCCGCGATTCGAACCCGAAATCTGTGGTACCGAGCGTCAGAGCGCTTGTCACTTGGCCGTCAAGCCCCTTTTTTTTTTTTAACTGAGAATGTTCCGTTCTTTTATTTTTTCTCAGTCCGTATTACGTGGGGTCTTTTGATTGGCAGAGGAAAACGACTTCCTTGTAGCTGATTCGCAGGAAAGTAGCTCGTGACTCCTTACAAGTGACCAGTGCAATCTAAATTAGATTAAATGAATGTTCGATTTCCTATGGTGGAATGTCTTACAGTCAAAACTTTAATTGAAAACTTTACGCTGGTTACAATAGCAAACAATACAAATTGTTACAATACGCTGGTTACAATAGCAAACAATACAAATTGTTACAATACGCTGGTTACAATAGCAAACAATACAAATTGTTACAATACGCTGGTTACAATAGCAAACAATACAAATTGTTACAATACGCTGGTTACAATACAAATTAATAATTGGACACATTGATAGAAATTATCTGTATTTTCTCCCGCATGATATGAACTCATTTCACCTGAACATCCTCTTCTACGTTGTAGTAAGTACTTCTTTCCTCTTTTTAGGGATTTTTCGTGATGTAGCTCTTGATGAAGAAAAAATTTCAAAATTTCCTTTTTGCTTGCACTTACGAGGATATTATGATCCAGCATCAAATCTCAAGTTATGATTTTATATGTGCAAATATCATTTTACAATAATATAGAACGCAAGTGTAAAAAAAATAATATATAATACAATAAATAAAAAAAAAAAAAAAAAGTAATAAAAAGATTTTCAACTAATAAAAATTAAGTTATGGAAGACACGACAATTTTCTGTTAAGTAATAACGCGAAAAAGCGTACAAAAACATTAGTTACATGCTAGACGATCAGTCTACAACTGTGCCACCAATCAGTCAAATATTTATTTCTCAATATTTCAAGAAAATACCTTATCTTGAAAAATGTTATTCTAAATCGTATTTACCTCAACTTCCTTTTGTGTTATTTTATAACAACAAGAAAAAAACTTTCATTGATACAAATCCAAGTTCCATTTTAAATTCATAAATAATGTATTAACCCCAAGAATAAACATTTTTGTAGTCAACATATTTTACCACACTTTATATTTTATTTTTATAAAGTCTTACTTTAATAAATATATTATAAAAGCTATGTTTTCAATGAAAATTTAAAGATTATAAAAAACAATTACATTTTACATAAAATGGGATTTTCTAAGTCTAAGTCTAATAGTAATATCGAAAATTTGAAAAATGCATAAAAAACATTATTATTGACAACTTTTTAAAGACAGTAATAAAAACACATACACGTCCTCTGCGTATTAACATTTAGGTTTGGTTTGGTTTGTCGTTCTACGGTCATTTTATGCTCACTTTAGGCTAATTAAACCGAAACCTAGAGTTTATTCTGTGTTCCGAACCACTATCAAACATCCATGTATCCGCCAGGATTTGAACCAGTGAGACAATTATAATTTTAAGAACAAAACTTGCTGTTGATTTGTTTTATATCGATTTACAAATGAAAATGAAAATTTGAGTGAATATTGATTAAAACCTAATACATATGTTTAAAATGAATTACAAACTGATTAAAACCATTTTTCTGTTTTTCAGATTTCTTAATATCCTTTATTTAAAAATAGAGAGAACGCATCTGCATCAAAAATTTAATCAACCGGAAAAACTTCAGAATTAAAACTTCATTCTGCGGACGAACGGAATAAAACTTGCTCTTTAAATCAACGGAATTTCAAGAATTCGACAAAGCCGAGTTCGGTTCATTACCATTCGATTCAAAGAAATATTGATAACCAAGAAACAACTTTAAAAAAATCATAATGGCTGATGCGATGGGTGTTTAATTAATTAAAGCATCCGCCATCGAATAACTACGCATTTAAAATCGAGCGTTCGAAAGATTCTTTAAAGTTAATCATTTTAAATGGAAAACTCTGAGAGCGTCTTTTTTTTAAATATTTTTTTACTATTGTTGGCAACGTCTCTGCGTCGAAATTCAATTAAGTTTAATCGAACTATCGTGGTTCTTGTGTTACTCTTTTTTTTTTTTTCGTTCTTCTTCCAAACTTTTCCAGAGAAATGCGATGGCTTCATAACTTCTGAGCGAAAACACTGTGATTACTCTGTAAAATTAACAACCCGAACGTTCATTAATTTTACTTTTTTACTGCAACTTTCGTCCGAAAAGTTGTACTTGGAACTGTATAAATCAAAAATCTTTCACCAAAGGGGTGTTTTTAAAGCTACAATTTTCGCGAAATTTCTCCCCAGTTTTGTAATGACGTTTTATGCTTTATCGCTTTTTGATATGTGTGGTTTAATTTTGACGCAGGGGGTTGTGCTGGAGGGGAGATGAATAAAATTGCAAAGCGGGATTCCATGTCAGGAATGTAAGCTTCAATGAATATAAAACAATTATCGCCTTCCATATTTCAAACAGAACACTATTTTTTTATACTTTCAAGGTTTTCCTATCATGTTTAGAAATAGCATCATTTATTTAAGGAATTTTGAAAATTTGTCTTTAATTTTCCTTCGTATGCATCCTGTTTTTGCTCAAATTTGAAACATTTATCATAACACGTCATTTCCCAATGAAAAGTAATACCCCAGCCGGTAGTCGTTGATGTTATGTACCGATCACTACAAAGAATAATTTTCTTTTTATTACATAGGATAAAACTTTAAATGAGGCCAATTGAAATTTCTTGCTCTTCTACAGATTTGTATTTGTTTAACAATAACACTTTTTTCACCCTGAAAGAAAATGATCTTCTAGTCTTGTTAAAACATTGTTCTTAAGGCAAAAGGGCAAAATAAATTTCAAGAAAAACTCTATAAACACTTTTTTGGAATTTGTTCCATCGAATTCTGTTGTCAAATTTCGGATGAAGATGTAAACAAGTAGTATGAATTTAACTGATTATATATGCAATCATATTCTCCTGACTGCAGTGGATTATCATTATATGGCAGCCGCAGTGGATTATCATCTTTTTAGGGAATCATTATGCAAGATTTAAGATACATTTCAAGAGGAATGTTTCAAATGAAGCAGGATACTTTTCTCCCAAAGCTAATCAAAATGTATGATATAACGAAAAAATTGATGGAATGATGTCATTGGTGACTATGCTGATGATTAAATAATTATATTTCGACTGATTATTCAGTTTTATTAATATAACAGAAGATGAATCACAATCATCAAATAATAATATGAATTATCATCATATAATAAGATGAATTATCATCATTAATTATCATAACATAAGATGAATTAAAATTGTAATGTAACGTAATGCAAATGTGATTTAAATTTAAATCATAATTTAAAAAAAAATAAAAAGTGAGTTTATTCTCTTAAAAATATTGATCAAGTCAAATTCAATTCATATTGATTGATTGAATTGAATTGAATTGAATTGAATATTGATTGATTTGATCAATTCATAATGATCGAAGTCAAATTCAGTAGATATTTGTTAAATAACAAATAACAATAGTAACAAATAGTAAGAAAGAAAAAAAGATTATCGATTGATGCATGGGTTCGTATTGAATTTAGAGCAGCTTCCGAACATACTGTGCAACTCAAAGGGTTATTTTCCTGATAAAAAAATTCACAATGTTGACTTGAAACAAATTCCAGGGAACAACCTTATTCTGCAATTATCCGCTACATTCCTTGACAACACCATCCCTTCGTACTTTTCCGTACATTTTGAGAGCGAAATAAAATAAACAGCAGAAACATATTCATGCCTTAAGATCCATCTTGTATAATGTTCTCGTAATATAATTCATTTTTCGTGAAATGGAACTGCAGAAAAAAAAAAGTCGGAATAAAAATGTCTAGAATTTTTCGTTTGTTTTTAGAAGTTTTGTGTGTGGCAATAGGAATATATTTTCTTCTTCTTCTTTTTCGAGAAAGGAACTTAAAATATTTTCTTTATTCACCAATAAAATAATTTCGTTGTAAAATGTTGGAAAAATGTATTCTGTTTTAAAATGTGTAGCTACTTAACGAGGTAGATTCGTGTTTAGAATGTTTGTAGATGGCATTTCTAAAAAAGCTCTTGACCAACTTACGTAGGAATTTTCTTGTATATATATATAAGAAAATTCTTAAGTATATATATATATATATATATATATATATATATATATACTTAAATTGCTTACAAACTTAACTTGTAACAAATAATTAAATTGCTTACAGAATACCGTTTGTGTTTTATTTCTTGCTTCGTTTAAATGGTTTGTTTTTAAAACTCGGTTGTTTTCTGTATTTATGGGAATTCTGAGAATCTTCAATATTTTTTTATTTTAACTGAGTAATAAAATTTGTAAGAAATTGTTTTGTTCACTAAGGTAGCTAAATGTATGTTTGTAATGTTGCTTTTATAATACCAAAAAATAATATTTCTCGCTTATTATAGAAACAAAATCTCTTTGCAAGGAAGAGTGCTTGCAATATTCTTAACTTAAATAGCCAGATACTTAACTTAAATACCAGAATAAATTGCCCTTCGTATAAAAAAGAAATACGAACACAGCATGGCATAAAATATCCAGTTATCCCAACTATGAATTACTGGTAGTTACTATAGAAAATAGCAAACATTTTCTATTAACTACGGACTAGAGAAAAAACTGATATTTTACAGAAGGTTTAAAAAAAACCCTGTTTTTTTTATTACATTTCCAACTTCGTGCGATTAAAAACCTTCATAATAAGCTAAAACAATAGCTACCTATTTGAAAAATAAAAATAAATAATAATAATCATAATAAATAATATAATAAATGATACTAATCTTTTAATATCTAATAAAGTAATATTCAATCTTAACAAATAATTCTCAGAAATAAATATTGCATTTAACCATTGTATTCATACACAATTTAAACGGATTCCCAATTGTTTTGTTAAGATAGATTCTGTGAAAAGGAAATCTAGCTTGCAATTGGCTGAGATTCTTTGACGAGTGACTTTAGTATCCGTGGGAATCAAGCTGTAGTCTGTTATTTATTATTCTAAAGATTAGTTTGGTTTCGCTCAACGGCCATCTTGTGTTCACTTTAGGCTAAACAGACCGGGACCTACAGTTTAAAGTGGATTCCGAACCACTACAAACATCCATGGCACCGCCGGGACTCGAAACCGAAACCTTATTCTAAAGAGGATAGAGTGGATAGAGTTAGTATTTATCTGTAAAAGCCTTTTTGTTATAAAGTTTCATAAAATTTTTACACTTTGTGCAATGCATATATTTCATTTCAAAATTCGGTGTAAATTTTGCATAGAAAAATTCGTGTTTTTTTTTTTTTTTTTTTTTCTGTACGGAGTGTATTCTGAAGTAAATAATTTCAACATGCATAGCGTAGCATTAAGTATTACATGCTCTCTAAATTAATCCTATTTTAATGAAAATGTCTTCATTTTTTTAAATTACTACATTACTTGATAATATTAACTGCAAATACAAATGCTAATATGTATTTCTGTTGATGTTAATGTTACGATAAAGTTGATGGTTATTTCAATTGGAAAGTTTTGTGTCTCCTCCATCCACTACGTAAAACAATTTGTCATTTTACCAGCATTCAAGTACCATGTCAACTACATTTTATGCAGATTATAGAATAGGATTAAGTATTACTTTCTTAAATATTAAAAAATACCGAAAATTATCGGATATTATACTGAAATGTCTCATTTGAGGTTGGTATCTCAAATGACAGACAACTTTGTTCTTTACACTACTAACAAACACCCATTCCAACTCTTGGAATCTAACCTGAAGCCTATGATATCAATGTCCAGAGCGCTTGCCAATTGGCTATGAGGCCTCCTCAATTCAATTTGCTTCATTGGCTAAATTTTCCATAAAGGGAACCGCCTCAAAACAGCTTTTACTTTAAATCTTTGCATTAGTCCCTGATGAATAGTATCCTGATCACCACTCAGAAACGACAGTCTGTTCAAACAATCTATTCTGTAAAGTTCCACTTTAGGGCAGTTAAGTTGTTAATCAGCCTTAACTTTTACTACATTTTTGTAAACGGTCACCGTTCTGACACACCATTTCACCCACAAAGAGGAATTGAACAGTGGAACGATAATTTGATAATTAGGCCCATAAAGACCCCACAGGGTGGAACTGCTCAATACATCTTTGTGAACAGACAGTTTAGTTTAGTTTGTCGCTCTACGGCCATTTTGTGAACACTAAGGCTAATTAGACACCGGAACCTACAGTTTAAAGGGGATTTCGAACCACAGACAAACATCCTTGCTACCGCCATGATTCGAACCTGAACCAATTTGTGGTACCAATGGCAAGAGCACTAGCCAATGGCCATCAGGGCGCATTTCGCAGATAGAAAACTTTGATATACACCATAGATTTAATCGAAGAGTTATCATTACTTTCTAAAGTGAAAAATATAAACTACTGGTAATTTAATTTATGTTTTTATATAGGACAATTTACAAATTAAAACATAATGTAAATTTATAGAATTCTGGACAAACAAAAAAATGTAATAATGTAAAAATTTAATAATATGTAAAAGTGACATTAATCACTTATTAGCTATTAGATAAATTAAGAGAAAATTTGTCTAACAATAAAAAAAAATATTATAAAAATCTTTAAAAACTACTAATATAGCAAAGTATAACTAACTTTAACAAGCATATTGTAACTCATATGCACAATTTATTGTTAAAAGAAGCTTTATAATCGAGGCATAACGAATCTACTACTATAAAATAAAACACAGTTCGGTTATTTTAATTTATTTATAAGTGAATTTAATTTAATATTTTTTTTTTTGAAATTATAATAAAATGGTTCATTTTCATGAAAACGAAACTTTAAATATATTTGTTATTTCCCAATAAAATAATTTCGATGAGAAATAGAAAAGTAAAACTATTCCATTTTGAAATGTGTGGCCAACTTAACGAGGTGAGTTCGTGCTCGGAATGTTGCTTCCGTTCTTGCAGATGGAAATTCTAAAAAGATCTTGGCAGCGGCATTCGTAAGAACTTTCTTTCTTTTTTAATATGTCACATATACTTAAAGGATTTACAGATTCTTTTGTATGTTTTATTTTTCTTTTATGTTTCCTTTAAGCAGCTTAGTTCTCAAACTCGGACGTTTTCTGTATGCCTGTGAATTCTGCGCTTTTTTTATTTGGACACGGAAATCTAGAAAACTTTTTTTTTTTTTTGAGTACATCCCGTAACATCCATTTAAAAATAAATGGTGGTGGTTATACGATTAAAAAAATAAAGCTTAAAGTGAATTTTTTTTAATATTATTTACAAGCTGTTTAAGTAATTAAAGCGGAAAACACATCTTCGAAATGATATTTTTATATATATATATAATGGCATTGCTTTGATCATAAACGTGAAGTGACTTTTTATAATAAAAACGACAGAAAAAGCATTTTATTCCTCAGAATGCGTACTTAAATTATATTTTATTCCAAGGTTAATATAACGACGGAAAAAAAAGCATTTCACACAATTTCATTAAATTGAAATGATTCTATATTTACCTTATATTAAATTGGAGCTTTAATGCATTTAAATAAAATCTTAAATGTTGCTTTCAAATTAACTTCTTCAGAAGGACTAGTTTCATTTTCTTTTCAACTTTTGCAGTATAAAATTGTTGATATAAAAAAAAATAAAACTTTTATGACGTTAAATTTCTGTTAAGTTAAAAAACTGCACTTACTCATATTTTCAAAACAATTTTTTTTTCACTAACACATTTTTCACAATATTTGTTCTTTTAAAAAACAGTTATGGCTGAAGCAGCTACACGTACATGTTATTCAACGCTCTATTCTGAACATGCATTCCCTACCTATTTTTTAAACAGAAACAAAATACATTGAATCTCCCAAAGAAAAAAAAAACAAGAAAAGATATTTTTCTCAAGATATTACCGAAAAGATTTCTTTATGTACTTTGAAAGTGAAACATATTGCAGTTTGGAATGACCCTAACAAAACGTTGAGCAGATAAATCTTCTTTTCTTCACTTCTCCTATTATGAGAGTCATGCAGGTTGGGCGGTTACAGCTGTTCCGAAACGACCTCATAATAATACCCAGCATAGCAAAAAATTTGGCATTTATGATTTAAGGAGCTATATCTGCTTTTTGGATTTAGAAGAAAATGAATTCATAGCTTCGTTTATGATATTTAAGTAGATATGCTTTGCCAACTGTTGTGTTTTTTAAACGGCCTGATATAAGCGATAAGCACTATTTAAGTGAACTGAAATGAAATGCATTTATGACTTCTCACAAAATGAGCAGGGTAAACCTTTGACAAGAGTTAGGTTGTGGCTTATTTCAGATAAGTAAGAGTGCAGATCTACTGATGTTTTGATTTAAATGACCAGTGAAAACATGATTCGCTGTTTACTGACATATCTACACGTGTTAACTAAGGTCATTTAAATGAGCTCTGATAAACTATTTTACTGTTTGAATGTAAATCTGTTGAGATTAACTAGGAAAATGTATATCAGATATGGTAACATGGTTCACTGCGGACTACATATATATTCTGGTATACTAAGGAAATTTAAATGAGAAGTTTTAACATAATTCTTTGTCGATAATAGACCTATTTCCACTCTTATATGACACAAATATAATTAAGACACTCAGAAAATAATTATTTTTATTTCCTTCTTATGTGAAATGTAACAAACTGAATACGCTTTGTGTGGATAGTTGGTAACGCGATTCACTGTATCAGTGACGACTAATATGAAACTATGTGTAATATTAGTGAAAAAGAGCAGATATTTTATCAGAAAATTTAAAAACGTTCACAAAAATTTAGAGATAATTTTTTAAATTGACACTTAATAATATTTTTAAATGTTATATAATCGTCACAAATTGTATTCAAAGAATCTTTTAAATTAATGGCAATATCATATCAATATATAGCTTGCAAGAGATGTAAAATGTATTTTATATAGTTTATTCTATTCAAGACATTGTCGGTTTTTCTCCGCTTTCTTTTTCTCTGAGACCTTTTAGATAATGAATAGGATAAGGAATCCTGCCTGATTTTGAATGACAATAATAAGATAAGAATACGATTTGACTTGTTGTCAGGACAATTTTGAACGAACAACCTACATTATATTCTTACTTTCTATT
The DNA here is from genome assembly GCA_021605075.1 of Caerostris darwini. Classification (NCBI taxonomy): domain Eukaryota; kingdom Metazoa; phylum Arthropoda; class Arachnida; order Araneae; family Araneidae; genus Caerostris; species Caerostris darwini. Next base: position 764,640 of record BPLQ01009917.1, read on the forward strand.
CACTACATCTGATTCCTCCCTATCCCATTTAATCCCTTTTTTGGTCTGCAGATTTTACCTTCCATTACATTCTGTAAATGTGGTACACAGTGGAATTGGAGTTTGGAACTTATTGGAATTTGAACCAAAGGTTTTTGTGTTAGAAAGCATGATGCGCAAACCACCAGACTATTTCAGGTTTAGAAAATTTTTTTGAATATACCAAACAAAGTAAAAAATTATTTTGCAGTAATGAATTTAATATTTATAAATTGCAATCTGTATATATAGCAGTTGTGCATATAGAACTTTTATGTTACTTTATGAATTATTCCAACTTCATAAGAGGCAAGAATTAATCTCATATCATGTGAAAAATTAACAATTAATTTACCACTATAAACATGAAAAACAGAATTGAATCCTTTCTGAAAACCACATGAATATGTCATTAAAATTAGAATATTTTTTCCTACTTTAATAAAAAATGAATATGAAAACAAACATTTATTAGATTATATCATTTTTTAAATCGGTTTTGTTACTAACTAACAAATACACGTTCCTTTTATTTAAAGAAAAATGAAGAGTCTTAAATCATCTTAGTAACGTCTTTAAAGATATATCTTCTTTAATGAAATAAAGAATAACAACGACAGGGATTTACCCCCCGGGTTTATAAAGCAATTATTAAACATCTTTGCAAATTTACTGCTGAATAAATGATGGTCGTCTGTTCCTAATGACTGTAGGGATTAATAGTAAAATTCCACTCCGTCGCAAAGTAAATGTAATAATACTCCAGCTAATTTAATCACTGTCGCTTGAGGAGTGCTCGGGACAACTGAACTCAACTCCAACTGTTTCTGAATTATGAATAACAGCCATTCGTGGATCAATCACGGAAGCCAACGAGTCATTTCTGCCGCCCAATTTTTCACGGAGATTACGAATTAATTTCTGAGACGCGTAATCTTTTAAAGATGGCGTCTTACGCATTTAGTGAGGCTGAAGTCATTCGGATGTACGTGCGCTTCAGGAAAAGGATTATGGGTGTTTTCAAAAGAATGGGGTTTTACCAATGTCATGGTTCGTTATCTCGAATCTTGATAATTAGAAAGGTTGAATATTTGATGACGGTATTGAGTAATGTTTCTTTGAGGTATTTAATTTGAAATGTGGATATAGAAAACGTGATTTTAATTTTCTGTATCAGGAAATTGGTTAATGATTAGGGAAGAAGACTATGAAAGAAATAATGCTTGCTTTTAAGCAATGTTACTTTCTCGTTACTACATTTTGAATTTATTAACCTGTATTCTATATATATTTTATATGTATTGCATTAATGATTTTTTTCAGATCGAAAATTTTTAGCTATTTCGAGCAAAATTAAAAAAATTCCAAGTTCCAAATTAAGGGATTCTTTATTATCAACTATGCATTTTCTGTAACCGGAACTAGAGTAATTTTGCAATTCAATTAAATCCGACTTACTTACTTATTGTAGATCCTTACGGAGATCCTTGGCCGCGAAGCGGCCTCTAGCTCCTTCTTTGTAAAATGTTGACACATAGCGGTGGTCTCATGCCCTTTGAGTTAATAAGCAAAATAGATAATTAAATGCCCTTTTTATCCGACTTACTTCTCGATTTTTGAAGGGCAATCAATTAGCTGTTACCGCTTCTGTTCTCATTTATGCAGAATCACCTAAAGCATTTAATTGCAACCACTTTGCATTCGAGTGCATCAATTTTTTTTTTTTTTTTTTGAAAAAAACGTTTGTTTTAAGGGAATACAAGCACGAATATTTTTTTTCTTTAGCCTTTAGGACCATCTTTTACTTAAGATTGTGCAATTTCCAGTTCCGATTTTTCATTCTAATGGCCGTCTATCATATTCATTTTGATTTTATTTCTGTACCTCGAGGGCGAATAAAATTTCTTTCCATGTAACATCATACTGTGATTTCTATTACAAGTTTTATATTTTAAATGAATTTTCCTGCATTTAGACGTTGCATGGAATCCAAGACAATTGTAACATAGATTAAATTTCCTGACACATTTTAAACTTTCGTCTGCTTTTGAATTAATAAATTTTTCACTTCTGATTATAAGGTTTGATTCGATGCATCCTAGTATCACATTCATTATTTTTCTCTATTAACATTTTGAATGGGGTTAGTTTCCCATTTAAATGCATATCCTGACGAAACTCTGCTATCATTTCTTTTGTTATGAGCTTATGAGTTCTTTATGAGCATATTTTGTTTAAATTGAATTGTTTTGTTAATTTTATTAATGTTTGTTTAAAAAATAATTTGCCCTTTTGTTAAATTCCTTTAAATGTTTCCCAACTTGGTAATTTAGAACATAATTCCATTTTATGTAACTTGCATGTATCAATATAAATGTGTTGAAAAATTGCAGAAATTAATATTCCTTCGCATCGATGCTTTTTCGTAATTCCAACCTTTTAATGGTCGCAAATTAGAGTTTTATAAAGCATCTGTATTAAAAATAGACACCGATACCCATTTAATTTAAAAACATGTAATTAATTCCTTAATATGATTCATAATAAGCAATATTCTGTTCTCAAAACCTTTTCTCAATGCCTCGAATAAACTATTGTATGCATCATTTATCGTAATAAATTGTTTTGCTTTACCCTTCAAGTGTTGACTGAAGGTAAAATAATTTCTGTTGCTCTGTCAACTGACCGTTATCATTCATCAATGACATAAATTGTGTTCTGAATGAAATTGATTCAGCATATAAACCTGAGAACTCGGAAAGATTAATTGATGATAATTTTAATTTACAGTCGATAAAGGACTGAATATTTTTAGCATTGGAAATAGAATCCGGATTGAGAAGTTTTTGAAAACATATTTCGCATACATCAAGGTCAGTCTGTTGTTCATCCAAGCTAGCTTGAAAATATGGCTGATCGATATCCAATAGTGAACAATAACATTCACTTCGGATACCTTCTAAGTTATAACACAATATTTTCAAGAGAATGCAACTTTGCAGAATGTCTGTATTATCTAAAGACAAGTTATCACTTTGTGAAATTGCTTTGATTCTTGGAAAAGATTGATTCTTGTGCTGTCTTGCTGTCCGATAATATATCCTTTTTTCTGATTGAAACAACTACTTCAGCAATTTCACTTGTTGCCATTTTACTTGTTGTTGAAAGTTTAATGGAAGATAATTTAATTTACAGTTCATAAAGGGTGATATATTTTTAGCCTTTCATATAGAATATGAGAAGTCTGTGAAAGCTTACTTCTCATGTACTGAGGTCACTCTGTAGTTCATCCAGGCATTGCTGGAAAAGATGATAGGTCAATATCCAATAATGGACAGTAACATTCTCTGAGTATATCTTCTAACTTAGAACCTAAAGTTTTCAAGATATTGCAGCTTTGGAGAATGCCCACATTATCTACAAGCACGTTAGAACTATGTAAAGTTGCTTTAATTCTTGTTAATTATACGAGAATATATCTTTTTTTGTGATTAAAATAAATATTTACGCGAGTTCATCAGGTGACATTTTGCTATTGTTTCAATTTACACTAACAGTTCGATTTTTACCTCCACTCGTCAGTGACCATTCAGTAGCCTTCTATTTGTCAATTAAATTCAAATATTTTATTCGCAAGACTTTACTATATTTCAATTCACAAAACTTCATTTGGTATATAAGCATCTACAAACATAATATAATATATCGAGACACATAAAATGAGGCTTTTTTTAGGAAGTTTGGTTTGTAGCTCTATTGTCATCTTTTTTGCACACTCTGGGCTTATTAGACCAGGATCTACAGTATAGGTGGCAGTATAGCCAGCATTCGAACCTGAAATCTATGGTACCAAAGGCCAAAAAACTAGCTAATTGGTCCACACGCCGCTCCTTTGTGGAACACACACTTCCTGTCAGATTTCCAGAGAGCAGTAGCAATACAAAAGTGCGCCATCTATCGACTGGAAAGGAACTTCAAACAAAATCAAATAAAATACTCAAATTTCAAAAATAAACATTCCAAATTCAGCTGACACAAAATTTAATATCTTTAAATCACCAGACATCACAAAACATTTACATATATATTATAAACAGAAACCACATCATAACGTTAAACAGTCTTAGCATTCTTTTCCTTTTAATTGAATATTTTTCATCCTTGTAGCCGAATTGAAAGGAAACAACTCATGGTTCCTTAGAAGTAAAAGCGCAATTTTTGTATTGTCAATTGTCTTCTCCATAGTGGATTCCCCATGGTGAATTGTCTAACAGTTGCTTAAAACATACTTTGATTAAAAGAAGCCTTTATGCTGATCATACAAGAAATTGTATGAGTATTTCGAATTAATAATTTGAAGCAGTGATGGAAATTTTCTGGATTTTCTAACGCAGGATATGCAAATAAAGAACAATTTCACCTGAGGATCCTCTCCTATCTAGCAAGTAGTCCTCCTTTTCACTTTTAAGGATTTTTCATGATATATTATGTAGTTCTTGAATGAAATTTCAAAATTCCATTATGGTTGTACGTACGAGGAAATTACGATCCAACATCCAATCTTAAGTTATTATAACTAAACAATTTTCAGTTTTGAAAATATATGCAAAATTGTATGAAAATATAAAAAGCAAGTGTAAAAAATAGTATGTAATACATTAATATAGAATATTGTAAAATGAAAAAGTAATAAAAAGATTTTCAACTAATAAAAGTAAATTATGGAGGACACAACAATTTTCTGTAAGTAATAGCGCGAAAAAGCGCACAAAAACCTTTAAACGGTAGTAAAACTGGAGGCATTATTCTTTTAAAATACAGCAACCAAAAAAGTTTAAAAAAAAAAAAATTATGAGCCTTAAAGTAAAATTAAAAATTTTACAATAAGCTAAAAAAAGAGGATAAATATTTTCTTTGCTGCTTCATGAAATCTACTCAAACTCTTAGTTTAGAATTTAAATCTGCATAAACAAGGCATTTGAATCTTCGGACTTTTTTTAAAAAAATCTTTTGCAGATAAGAGCTTTATTATCTACCCACACACACGCACAAAAAAAAAAAGATTTTTAATTAAAACGTAATGTAATCTGAAGTTTCATTCCTTCTAACATTTACATTTTTATAGAGTTGAATTATTGTCCCGACACTAACACACATTTAAAAAAAAAATATATATATATGATATGCATGCTTTGAAGATGGTCAAAATTTTCTTTTAGAATTTATTAAAATGGTGGTAGTAAAAAAAAAAAAAAAAAAATACAGGAAGCATTCCAGCTGCTTAAGATGATGCTTAGATAAAAATTTTTTGTTATTATTATTTTACCATTTTTTTTTTTTTTTTTTTTAAATTGCCAAGATATTTCTTTTTTCAAGGATCTGCACTCTGTGAGCAAAAATTAAAGCCCTTTCTATGTTAGGAATATTGATAGAAAATTCGGTTTAGATTTGTGAATTATTACAATAGATTAATTATACAAAACACTTAGCAATATTAAATATAGTATAGCTTGTTTCTTTGAAACGAATATTACATGCATGTATTCGGAAATTCTATACGTGGTTTGTCGGTCTATGGTTATTTTTGTGCACACTTTGGGCTGATTAAACCGGGACCTACAGTTTAACGTGGATTCTGAACCACTAATAGGCATCCATGCCAATACTAGTATTTGAGCCGGAAGTACCAACGGCCAGAGCGCTATCCAGTTGGCCATCAGGCCTCTTTCTGTCCTTGGAGAAGCATACGATTTTCGCACTTGTTATGATAAAATATTAATATGAATTATTAGATGATATTTTTATTTAGTGAGCTTTTTCAGAAATAGTGGTACAAGGCAAATCGAGAAACAGCACAATTTTATAGATGCCCAGTGCTAAATTTATCGGTGTGCTACTATTATCTCTGAATGGTACTGGAATGCTGGGAAATACATCATAATTTTTTCTTTTACAGTCAAATTTCATTTCATTAAATTTTTTACTTGTTTTTCGTCGTTGAACAATAAAGTAAATATGTAATATTTACTTCGAAATGCCTCGCAATTTCACTTAAATACTGGAAAGGTAGTTTGTAACCATACTTTCTCCTACACAACGCCAAGTGCGCTCCCTGCAGCATTTGAAAGAAATTGTCAGATGGACTCTCACCTGAGAGGAAGTGCAGCGCAACCTGTGTTTCCTCTGAGAAAAGTTAATTTATAGTATGAGTGACTATAAGTTAAATAATTTACAGCGGGATTATATATCTTAGAGGAAATATATTTAGCGCATACCGGCGCATTAGTTGGCGGACAGGCTCTCACCCGGAGAGGAAGTTTATTTTAGATAGAGAGAAGCGCGGGGTAGAGTTTAATTTAGAGGTAAGATTTTCGACTTAAAATAAGTCATTCTTCGAATCTATAATTATATGTATTTAAATGTGTTAAATATTGTATCTCTTTAATTGTATGTGTCTTGTGTTTCTGCTTGTGATAATAAAGCTGTGAGTTCTCCACCCTGTGGCTCAAGAATCTGAACCCTACCTACCCAATTAAAATGTGGTTGAACAACCAGTACCCTATATGTTTATATTTTCATTGCCATTGAACGTCGATATGATGTCAACATGCTGTTATCATAAACACCTCACCAACGAATATCAACTTTAAAAAAAAAAACGTAATTGCTGCTGCAATGGTTGTTTAATTAATCAAAGCCTCCGCCATCGAATAACTTCGAATTTAAAATCAAGCATTCGAAAGAATCTGAAAAGTTAATCATTTTAACTGGAAAACTCTGGCAGCGTTCTATTATTATTTTTTTAAATTATTTTTTACTATTGCTGGCAACGTCTTTGCGTCGAAATTCAATTAAGTTAAATCGAGCTATCGTGGTTCTTGTGTTTTTCGTTTTTCGTTCTACTTCCAAACTTTTCGACAGAAAGGCAATGGCTTCAGAACTTCTGAGCGAAAACACTGTGATTACTCTGTAAAATTAAACCCGAACGTTCATTAATTTTACTTTTTTACTGCAACTTTCGTCCGAAAAGTTGTACTAGAAAGGGAACATTAAAAATCAACCGGTATAAATCAAAAATCTTTAAATCCAAAGTGATGTTTTTAAAGCTACAATTTCAATGGGTGTTTAATTTCTCCCAGTTTTGTAATGATGTTTTATGCCTTATCGCTCTCTAACATGTTTGGTTTAAATTTGACGGAGGGGGGGGGAATAAAATTGCAAAGCGGGATTCCATGTCATGAACTTAAGTTTCAATGAATATAATACACTGAAGTGACAAAAGTCATGGGATAGCAATATGCAAATTTTCAGATGGCAGTAGCATCGCGTAGAACAGGTATAAATGCGCAGTGCTTTCGCAGAGCTTTCTTTTCTGTTCAAGTTATTCATGTGAAGAGGTTTTGACGTGATGATGACTGCACGACGGGAATTAACAGACTTTGAACGCGGAATGTTAGTTGGAGCTAGACGCATGGGTCATGCCATTTCGGAAATCGTTAGGGAATTCAATATTCCCAGATCCACTGTGTCAAGAGTGTGCCGAGAGTATGAAATTTCAGGCATAACATCCCACCATGGACAGCGCAGTGGTCGACCGCCTGCACTTAACGACCGAGGCCGGCGACGTCAGCATAAAGAGTCGTGAATTCTAACAGACAAGCAACACTGCGACAAATAACCGCAGAAATCATTTGTGTGTGGGACGATAATACACAAGGGACTTGTTTGTTAGAACTGTGCGGAGAAATTTGGCTTTCTTGGGCTATTCCAGCAGAAGACCGACTCGATTTTTTTCCAAAGTACCTTATCTGACAGAACGACATCGCTTGCAGCTATTCTCGTGGGCACGTGAGCATATCGGTTGGTCCTAGATGAATGGAAAACCGTGGCCTGGTCCGATTTAGTCACGATTTCAGTTGGTAAGAATTGCTGATGGTAACATAAAAATGGGTTCGTAAGTGTGGCGCAGATCATAATTTAAAAAAAGAATAATAAATGCCATGGACCTTAAAAAAAACTATTTCAGCAAGGCACTGTTCAATTACAATAGTTGTGGTGGCTCCGTAATGGTGTGGGCTGTTTTCATGGCATGGACTTGGTCCTCTGGTTCGACTGGACCGAACATTGACTGTTACATTCTTGAAATGCTTATGTTCAGCTACTTGGAGAAAATTGCAGCCATTCATGGACTTCATGTACCCAAATTTAGTTGCAGAAATAAGAAAGTCGGATGGGATTGTTATGGATGGCAATGCGGCTTAAAATACGTCACCGGGCCACGTAGAAATAAACTGTTCGCGATTGGTTTGAAGAACATTCTGGACAATTCCAACGAATGATCTGGCCACCTAGATCGCCCATAGATTCTGAGATTTTTTCAATATTTTTTTCCTTTTAACTATGTGTTAAATTTTGAAAGAAATTGTTTTTGTCATTAAACTATCGAAAGTACATCTGTAATGCTGCTTTTATAATACAAAAAAAAAAATAATACCTATTTTTAACCAGAGCAAACTATGTTAGAATAGAGGAATATTCTATTCCCGGAGGTGGAATATCTTACAATCATTGCTTTAATAGAAGGCTTTATGCTGGTTACAAAACCTTGTGTGAGCATGTCGGCTTGATAATTAGAAACGTTGATGGGGATTTTCTGGATTTCCTCTCACATGACACTCAAATAAGGATCAATTTCACCTGAAGATCCTCTATGTTTCAAGGAATCCTTCTTTCCCCTTTTTTAGCGATTATGATATTCTAAGTAGTTTTTGATGAAGTTTCAAAATTTCCATTAAGGTTGTACTTAGGAGGAAATTATGATCCAACATCAAATCTCAAGTTATTATAATGAAAACAATTTTTAGTTTGTAAATATATGCAAAATTGTATGATAATATAAAAACCAAGTGTAAAAATAAATTTATAATGTGTTGACACATTTATAATGATAAACTCTGGAATAAAAATATCCCAAAAAAGTTACGTAGGTAGAAGCCTGACTTTTTTGCTCCGTGACGCTCTTACAGTCATAGGAGACCGGGACCTACGGCTTAAAGTGGATTCCGAACCACTACAAACATCCATGGCACCGCCGGATTCGAACCCGAAAACCTGTGGCACCGAGCGCCAGATATAATGATAAACTCTGTAATAAAAAAAGTTACGTATATAATGATAAACTCTAATAAAAAAGTTATAAAGTGATTTTCAACTAATAAAAGTAAGTTAGTATGGAAACACAATTTTCTTAAAGTAATAATGCAAAACAGTATACAAAAACTGGATGCATTATTCTTTTAAAATATATCAACCGAAAACATTTAAAAAATAATAAATTTATGAGCCTTAAAGTAAAATAAAAAAGTGACAATAAGCTAAAAAAAAAAAAAAAAAAGGAGGAGAATTATTTTCTTTCCTGTTTCATAAAAATACTCAAGCTCTTAGTTTAGAATTTAAATATGCATAAACACAGCATTTGCCTCTACGGATATTTTTTATAGAAATCTTTTTGCAGATATGAGCTTTATTATCTAACCCACACATAAAAAAAGATTTTTTAATTAAAACGTAATGTAATCTGAAGTTTCATTCCTTGCAACATTTACATTTTTATAAAGTTGAATTATTTTCCCGACACTAACACACATTGAAAAAAAAAAAACAATATTTTATGCATGCTTTGAAGATAGCCAAAATACTTTTTAGAATTTATTAAGATGGTGATAATAAAAAAAAAAATTAACAGGAAACATTCCAGCTGTTTAAGATGATGCTTAGATAACATTTTTTTTGCTATTATTATTTTACCATTTTTTTAAATTGCTAGAATTTCTTTTTACGAGAATCTGTACTGTGCGAGCAAAAATTAAGGCAATTTCTACGCTAGGAATATTGATACAAAAATTCGGTTTCGATATATATATATCTATCATTATAATAGATTAATTAAACAAAACACTTAACTATATAGCAGTTGTAGATTGTTTCTTTGAATCGAATATTACATGTATGTAATCTATCTTTGTTTTGGTTTGGCTTGTCGCTCTACGGACATTTTGAGTTAACTAGACCGGCACCTACAGTTCAACGGGGAATCCGAACTACTAACAAATATCCCCTGCCACCCCCAGGATTCTAACCTGAAGCCTGTGGCATCAACTGCCAGAGAGCTAGCGAATTGGTCATCATCTGCGCCACTAATCAGTCAAATATTTATTTCTATATTTGTTAAATCAAAACGATTAATACATATATATGTACTATATTCTCAATGAAAGAAAAATGATTCTAAATATTTTGGGTAATATAGAATAAAAACAAATTTTATTCTAAATAATTATTCAAATGATATTTACCTCAACTTTCTTTTGTGTTATTTTATAACAATAAGAAAACATTTTCTCCTAAATCTTAAAACCTTTTCTATGGAATGCATCAAGAATGTAAACATTGATACAAACCCAAGCTCCATTTTGAATACATAAATAATGTATTTCTGCGAAAAACCCCAAGAATAAACATTTTTGTAGTCGATATATTCTGCCACACTTTATATTTTATTTTTTAAAAAGCTTACTTTAATAAATATATTATAAAAGCTATATTTTCAATGATAATTTAAAGATTATTAAAAAAAAATTATATTTTACACAAAATTGGATTTTCTGAGTCTAATAGTAATATCGAAAATTTGAAAAATGCATAAAAAACATTATTATTACCAACTTTCTTACAATAGTAATAAAAAAACGTACAAGTTCTCTGCGTATTAACATGTAGGTTTGGTTTGGTATGCCACTCTACATTCATTTTTATGCACACTTTAGGATAATTAGACCGGGACCTACAATTTAACGTGGATTCCGAACCACTAACAAACATCCAAGCCAAAGCCAGGATTCGAACGAGTAAGACAATTAGAATTTAAGAACAAAATTTGCTGCTGATTTATTTTCATTGATTTACAAAAGAAAATTAAAATTTGAGTGAATATTGATTTAAACCTGATACATATGTTTAAAATGAATTACAAACTGATTAAAACTATTTTTTTTTCTTGTTTTCAGATTTCTTAAAATGTTTAATTTAAAAGTAGAAAGAACGCATCTGCATCAAAAATTTAATCAACCGGAAAACTTCACAGTTAGAAATTCGTTCTGCGAACAAACGAAATAAAACTTTGTTCTTTAAATCAACGAAATTTCAAGAATTTGACAAAGCCGAGGTCGGTTCATTACCATTCGATTCAAAGAAATATTGATAACCATGAAACGAGTTTTAGAAAAACGTAATGGCTGCTGCGATGGGTGTTTAATTAATTAAAGCCTCCGCCATCGAATAACTTCGAATTTAAAATCAAGTGTTCGAAAGATTCTGAAAAGTTAATCATTTTAACTGGAAAAATCAGACATCGTTCTTTTTCTATAATTATTTTTTACTATTGTTGGCAACGTCTCTGCGTCGAAATTCAATTAAGTTAAATCGAGTTATCGTGGTTCTTGTGTTTTTTTTTTCGTTCTTTTTCCAAACTTTTCGCCATACATGCGATGGCTTCAGAACTTCTGAACGAAAACACTGTGATTACTCTGTGAAATTAACACCCGAACGTTCATTAATTTAACTTTCGTCCGAAAAGCTGTACTTGAAACTGTACAAATCAAAAATCTTCGACCAAAGTGGTGTTTTTAAAGCTGCAATTTCGCGACATTTCTCTCCAGTTCTGAAATGACGTTTTATGCTTTATCGCTTTCTAACATGTTTGGTTTAAATTTGACAGAGGGGGATTTTGTTAAGGGAAGGTGAATAAAATTGCAGAGCGGGATTCCATGTCAGAAACGTAAGCTTCAATGAATATAAAATATTATCGCCTTCCATATTTCAAACAGATCATTATTTTCTTAATACTTTTAATGTTTTCCTATCATATGTATATATATTATCATTTGTTTTAGGAATTTTGTAACTTTTTTTTAGTTTTAAATCGGTAGCATCATGTTTACGTTTGATTAAACATTTATAACAATTTATCTTTTTGATTTATAATGTTTGAATTTATAAATGCAAACTTTTTAATCATAAAGTCATTTATTTTTTAACTTTCAATTGTATATTTGTTAAAACAAAGAATATATGACACATATATAATTAAGACACGCAGAAAATAATTCTTTTTATTTCCTTCTTATGTGAAGTGTAGCAGACTGAATACGCTCTGTGTGGACATTTGGCAACGCAATTCACTGTATCAGTGACGACTAATAAGAAACTATGTGTAATATTAGTGAAAAAATAGCAGATATTTTATCAGAAAAATGTAAAACCGTTTACAAAAATTTAGACATATATATTTTTAAAATTTAGTCTTAACAATATTTTAAATCTTATATAATCGTCACAAATTGTATTCAAAGAATCTTTTAAATTAATGGCGATCTCTCATCAATATATAGCAGACAAGGGATGCGAAATATATTTTATATGGTTTATTTTATTCAAGACATTGTCGTTTTTATGTCCTGTTTCGGTTTCACTGAGACCTTTTAGATAAGTAATATGGTAAGAAATACTACTTGATTTTAAATGACGATAATTTGACTTGTCACGACGATTTGGAACGCCGAACTTATGTTATATTTCATTGTTATATTCTAACGTATGTTATACTTTCCATTCACTACATATGATTCCTCCCTATCCCATTTCACCCATTTTTTGGTCTACAGATTTTACCTTCCCTTACATTTTGTAAAGGTGGCACACAGTTGATAGTGCTAATTGGAATTTGTACAAAGGTTTTCTATTAGAAAGCGTTATGCGCAAACCACCAGACTATTTCAGGTTTCGAAATTTATTGAATATACCAAACAAAGAAAAAAATATTTTGTAGTAATTAATTTATTATTTATAAATTGCAATCTGTATATATGGCAATTGTCCATATAGAACTTTCGTAATACTTAATAAATTATTTCAACTTCATAAGAGACTAGAACTAGTCATATATCATGTAAAAATTAGACACTTAATTTACCTTTACAAACAGGAAAACCGAGAGAGAATATTTTTTTTTATTTTAATACGTGCTTATGCCATTATAATTATCATATCTTTTTTACTATAATACCAGAAAGTGCAGTGGAAAAAAATCATTTATTAGATTATAAAAACTTTTAATTTGGTTTTGCTATTAACTAACAAAACATGTGCCTATTATTTAAACGAAAAGTAACAGTCTTAAAGCCTTTTAGCATCGTCTTTAATGATATATCTTCTTTAATGAAATAAAGAATAACACGACAGTGCTTTACCCTGGGGTTTATAAAGCATTCATAAGCAATTATTAATTATCTTTCCAACGCTACTGCTGAATAAATGATGATCGTCTGTTCTTAATGACTATAGGGATTAATAGTAAAATTCCCCTCCGTCGCAAAGTAAATGTAATAATACTCCTGTTAATTTAATCACTATCGCTTGAGGAGTGCTCGGGACAACTCAACTCAACTATAATTGTTCCTGAATTATGAATAATCGCCACTCGTGGATCAATCACGGAAGCTAACGAGTCATTTCTGCCGCCCAATTTTTCACGGAGATTACGAATTAATTTCTGAGACGTGTTACTGCAGTCTTTTAAAGATGGCATCTTACATATTTAGTGAGGCTGAAGTCCTTCAGATGTACGTGAGCTTCAGGAAAAGGATTATGGGTGTTTTGAAACGAGTGGTGCTTTATCAATGTCGTCATTAATTATCTCGAATCTTATTGATTAGAAATATTGAATATTTGATGATGGTATTTAGTCATGTGTCATTGAGGTATTTAATTTAAAATTTGGATAAGGAAAATGTGATTTTAATTTTCGGTGTTTCGGAAATTCGTTAATGCTTAGGGAAGACGACGATGAAAAAAATTAATGCTCCAGTTTAAGAAATGTTACTTTCTCGTTACTACATTCTGAATTTATTACACTGTATTCTATATACTGTATTAATAATGTGTTCTGATTGTATTAAAAGTAAATTTTTAGAATTTGTATCTCGTTTAATGGAACATACCCATAATCCGTGGATTATACAAATATATGCAATTTATTTTTGATTAGGTAAAACTTATTTTGATTGTCCATTTCTACCTGAGTTATAACACGCAAAAAAAATAATTAAATTTTAAGAAACGAAGGAAAATTAAATAGATACATGCACAGTTATATTCCGAAAATCCTAGTTAATCGAGAATGTCATCAACTTTGATTACTGAAAATTCGAACTAACCTGACTCGAACTAGATTTATATTTATGAATTTTTTATCGGATTTCCTCTTACAAAAAAAAAAAAATTACTTTTATGTTGTAGAAATGCCCAAAATTGACAAATTATATTTGGAAACCTTTGTGGAAGAAATGTTTTGGTACTCACCATCTATAACAAATGATTTCATTATTATAGACTATATCTCAGGTCTAGAAAATTATCTTTGATAACCACTGGTTAGAGTCTGGTTAACCGATTTAACATAAATTAATATTGTATAAATTTAGTTAACGAATTTGTTAAATAAATATATATAAGATTGTCTTATAAGTCTGTTTGAAAAATAAAACTCAGTTCTTTTAGGCAAATTTTATTATTTTTCTCAACATACTCTATTTTTAGCTCCATGCAACGATACCAACATATTTTAACTTTTTTTATGTGGAGCAAATAATACTTTCTCTCTAAATAGCCAAAATACCTGTCCGTATCTCATTTGAATGTATACAAAATTTTCAAACTAAAAAAATTGAATAAAATTTTCAACTGGAAATCTTACAAACTGTAATTTCAAATTCTCACATTCTGCGAGCTACAAACTCTACTGTAAATTTAGAGAACTTAAGTTCGCATTTTGTCTAATGAAAGACAGATTGAAATACACACAGATATAATGTATTTAGAAAATCAACAGTTAATGCATCTAGGCCGGAGTGCGAATTTTCTTAATGTATGTATGTTAACTGGTAGAATTTACTCTTATGATATTATTCATTTTGTTTCCTTGAATTAAAGACTTCTTGAAGAAATAAGTATTGATATAAATTTATTAATCGCATGCCATAGAATTTTGGAATAACAGTAATGATTGTTTGATAATTTGTTTACTTATTTGTTTGTGTTTGCAGTGCATGATTCTCAATGATGTGTTTAATATTAAAGTAAAGTCTATTTTGAATCATTTTTGTGACATTGTTTTTTAATAAAAAAATGGATGCAAAAAAAACTTTTTTTTGAAATGAGAGTTTCAGATGTATTTACATAAATTAAATATATTAAACTACAAAAACATTATAGTATTAACTTATTTAAACAACACTACATGATATTTTTTTACAAACTATACTGATTCACTGACTTAAAAAATAATTCCCTTCATTTCGGGAAAAAAGTGCATAAAGAGAATTTTATATTAATAAATATTGTGCTGGTACTCGCCGTCGGAAGGATGAACACTTCCTAGAGCGCCAAACAGAATTCCGCGTGAAATTAAAGCGTCTATTGCAGTAATGAGCAAAGAACGGTCGATTTGATAAATTTTATAAATAACAAAGCAGTTTTGTGCATGAATTACCGGCGCAGATATGAACCGGCGCACAATGAAATCATTTTGCGAAAAATGTGCATAAAAATAATTTTATATTAATAAATATTCTATTAAATGTCTTCGTTAAAACGCTGAACACTTCTTAGAGTAGTAACCAGAATTGCATAGGTAATTATAGTGACAATGCATTAATGTTCAAAGATTTGTCGATTCAGTATATTTTTCACAATGTCAAAGAAGTTTTGCGCATGAATTTCCGTCACACATGATTGAAATGCATTATATACATTAAACTACATTTTAAGGTATTAATAATTTTAATTAATAACAATAAATCAAAAATTATCTAAATTATCAAAATCTTTAGAATTATCTGGTAAAAAAAGTAATGGACATATATTATTTATATGTCCATTTATATTTTATCAAAATAAAATTTTTAATAAAATTGTATCACTAATTCCAAAACGTATATTATGGAACATTTTCCACTAAGTATATCTGACGGTTAAAATAATTCCATGCATTTAATCTAGGTTTCAAAAAATTAACATTACAGTTTATATTAATCAAGAATTCATTAGTTCTCCTTATATGAATTCTGGACACTTCCAAGAGTGCCAAGCAGAATTCCATAAGAAATTAGAGTGCCTATAGCACTGATGAGCAAAGATTTGTCGATTCTGTAAATTTTCCACAATGTAAAAGCTGTTTTGTGCATGCATTTACGGCGCACATGCATTTTTATGATGCTGTATCGCTTTGGAAACCATGCTGACAAAGACAGAACACGTTCCCTTGCCATCACCGCTGCTTGGTTGGCAGCTGCAGCTGGTGTTAAAGTGATCATCAGCAACAAAAAGTACTGTATAAATCCCATAGAAACATATATTTCTATCGCGTTGCTAACATTTGGTGGGAATGTGAAACTGTAGCCGTACCAGAAGAGGCCTGCCAAAATATTAAATACAGAAATAAAAATGGGAAGATTAAGAAAATTATCCATCATTATCATTGTTTTATTCGCTTTTTTGTAAATTTCTAAAATTCTTTGATAATCTTGACTTGCAGTTAAAACTTTTGATTTCACTTTAAAGTGTAATAGAAACTGTTTCATGCAACAACAAACGAAGCAGTAATATCCAGGCAAAGTTGCGAAAAATCCATTCCCTACTAAGGACGTGAAAGTAAACAAACAATTTAAAATGGCCAGGGAATGTTCTTTTAAGTGTGCAGAAACGAATTCGGAATTCCGCAGTTTATGCTGATTGTTAGCTATCATCCCAGTATTAAAAAGCGTCACTTCAAGGAACACAGTCACGAACGCCACGAATAAGCAATACACCCAAATGTAAATCTTTAATACTTTCTTTTCTGGATGGTGTAGACACGCAGCATGTTCGATATTCTGAAAAGATCTTCTGTCAGCAGGCGAATTCTAGTACGTGATCGAAACACGCTGATGTAGATCCACAGTTGGAGGAAAAGAACAATCAGTGTAACCCATTCATCCTTGTAACTGGAAATGAAACATAGCCACAGAATTTGGTTCACCAGATTGAGGCATAAGAAACTTGGAAACAGAAATTTGGGTAAATTCCAGATGACCTTGAATAAATTGCTTTTTGCAAAAAATTCGGAACATGGCAAAGTTTCCATTCCTTGCAAGTGAAAAAGTAGAAAAAACGGCCAAAATGCTTCTTTAATCCAATTTTGTGAAGGATTCATTTTAGCTTTTGACAAATTTGTTCATTTATTTGACGTCAGTAAACGTGTGTAAACAACATAAGGGAAAATTTTACATTATCTATTCCATGACTGTTAATGTACTAGAGTGAAATATTACGTGCTATCTTATTCTGGAATAATCGCCAATAGTTGAATCTTTTTACCTCCCTCACTCTTACTGAAGTTATGGCTTTTTCAGAAGTATATTTTCGTTTAATTCATGACAATATTTTGTAAATTATTTTCAGAAACAAAAATAATGTCTGAAATGCAGGTATTGAACAATTTAAATAAACAATTATGTGAAATTCATGTCCTGCCTGCGAACAACTGTGTTCCTCTCATTTATCAGAAAATCTGATGGCTTATCAAGTCCTGTTTTCGAAATATCTTTTTGTGTTTATTAATGTATATACACAAAATAAAGATGTCTTCAGGTTTTATTTTACTGCCATTAAATATAGGCAGTTAGTATATCAGTCTTTTTTCAATATTGCAATAACTGTATTATGCTGACAATAAATACACGGAGTTGTTCATTTTCAACTCTGTTTCCATCATCTAAAATATTGTAATACAAGTATTTTCAAATTTAATTTTATAATAATAATAAAATTATTTTTCTACTTTTTAAAATTTATTTGTTATTGACATGGAAACCAGTTAGAATGATTGTTTTCAATTTATTTGGTTTAATTTAGCTGAGTAATTTTATGCATTATTTTTTAACTTACAATGTACAAGGAAAGTGATTTTAAAATTAAATAGTTGTTCTTCTCAATATTGTCGTATCACGAAAGAGTAAACTAATTATGATTTTCTTTTAGTAAAATGTTCCCTATTACTAATTTTAATGCATTTTATTGGTTTATTACATTATCGATTGTTACCATTTCATATAAATCTGGTTAGATTACTAGTATCGCTGATGATTATTTTAGTGAAGCTATAATTATTCAAACTATTATGATATATTAATGATGTATGATATATCATAAAATATTGATAACCATGAAACAACTTTAAAAAATCTTAATGGCTGCAATGGGTGTTTAATTAATTAAAGCCTCCACCATCGAATAATTCAAAATTAAGCGTTCGAAAGATTCTTTAAAGTTCATGATTTTAATTGAAAAACTCTGACAGCGCCTGTTTTTTTTAATTATTTTTTACTATTGTTGGCAACGTCTCTGCGTCGAAATTCAATTAAGTTAAATCGAGCTGTCGTGGTTCTTGTGTTATTCTTTTTTGTTCTTTTTTTTTTCGTTCTTCTTCCAAACTTTTCGACAGAAATGCGACGGCTTCAGAACTTCTGAGCGAAAACACTGTGATTACTCTGTAAAATTAACACCCGAACATTCATTAATTTGACTTTTTTACGTTTTGTAAGGACATTTTATGCTTTATCACTTTCTTACATGTTTAGTTTAATTTTGACAGAGGGGGAAGGGGGAGGGTTGAGAGGTGGTGAATAAAATTGCAAAGCGGGATTCCATGTCAGGAACATACGCTTCAAGGAATATAAAATATTATCGCCTACCATATTTCAAACTGAACATTAGTTTTTAATACTTTTAATGTTTTCCTATCGTGTGCATAAATATCATCATTTATTTTAGGAATTAAGTACATTTTTTTCTTAGTTTTAATTCGGTAGCATCATGTTTATGATTGACTTTGAAGCATTTATAACAATTTATCTCATTGATTTATAATGTTTGAATTTATAAATTATATTATAACTATATTACTTTTTATATAATTATTACTTTTTAATCATAAAGTCATTTTTTTCTTTAACTTCCAATTGTATATTTGTTAAAACAAATAGATAATGTGTGTATATAGATATGTATAATCTTCTGAACAAAAAAAAATTGATTAACTTTGTTGAAATTGTTTTGAGGACATAACATGACTGTTGAAGTTAAACACTTAATTTACAAGTTTGTGTACTGGCTTTGTGTACTGGCTTTGTGTACCATATATCATTTCTCAACGACAGGTCCATACAGGACAACGACATAGTCCCAAATAGAGGACATCGACACTAAATTCATGAGCACTGGCATATCATATATCATCATTTTTATTTCTTTTATGTGTAGTGTAACAAATAGAATATACCCATTGTGGATATTTGGTAAAGCAAAATTCACTGTATCAATAACGTATAATATGAAAATATGTGTAATATTAGTGGAAAAAGAGCAGGGATTTTATAAAAATAATGTAAATCCGATTACAAAAATTTAGAAATATTTTATTTTTTTTAAACTTATACTTTATAATATTTTAAAATATTTAATATTTAAGCGTCACAATTTATATAGAAAGAAGCTATTAAATTAATTGCAGTGATTCATAAATGAATATAGCTTACAATGATGCAAAATGTATTATAAGGTTTATTTTATTCAAAACATGCTGCTTTTATGCCGTTTTTTCGTTTCGTCTAACATCTTTAATAATAATTTACACTGAAGTGACAAAAGTCATGGGATACCGCTTAATATCGTGTCGGCCCTCCTTTCGCCCGGCAAAGTGCAGCAACTCGACGTGGCATGGACTCAACAAGTCGTTGGAAGTCTTCTGCAGGAATATTGAGCCCTGCTGTCTCGATAGACGTCCATAATTGTGAAAGCGTTGATGGTGCAGGATTTTGGGCACGAACAGACCTCTCGATGACGTCCCATAAATGCTCGATGGGATTCATGTCGGGCGATCTAGGTGACCAGATCATTCGTTGGAATTGTGCAGAATGTTCTTCAAACCAATCGCGAACAGTTGTGGCCCGGTGACATGCCGCATTGTCATCCATAAAAATCCCATCGTTGTTTGGGTACATGAAGACCATGAATGGCTGCAAGTGATCTCCAAGTAGCTGAACATAAGCATTTCGAGTCAATGTTCGGTCCAGTCACACCAGACGACCAAGTTCATGCCATGAAAAAACAGCCCACACCATTACGAAGCCACCACCAGCTTCAACAGTGCCTTGCTGACAGTTTCTGTCCATGGCTTCGTGGGGTCTGCGCCACACTCAAACCCTACCATCAGCTCTTACCAACTGAAATCGTGACTCACGGCCACGGTTTTCCATTCATCTAGGGACCAACCGATATGCTCACGTGCCCACGAGAGTCGCTGCAAGCGATGTCGTTCTGTCAGTAAAGGCACTCGAGTCGGTGTTCTGCTGGAATAGCCCAAGAAAGTCAAATTTCTCCGCACAGTTCTAACAGACAAGTCCTTTGTACGTCCCACATTGATTTCTGCGGTTATTTGACGCAGTGTTGCTTGTCTGTTAGAATTTACGACTCTTTGCAGACGTCGCCGGTCTCGGTCGTTAAGTGCAGGCGGTCGACCACTGCGCTGTCCATGGTGGGGATGTTATGCCTGAAATTTCATACTCTCGGCACACTCTTGACACAGTGGATCTGGGAATGTTGAATTCCCTAACGATTTCCGAAATGACATGACACATGCGTCTAGCTCCAACTAACATTCCGCGTTCAAAGTCTGTTAATTCCCGTCGTGCGGTCATCATCACGTCAAAACCTCTTCACATCAATAACTTGAACAGAAATGAAAGCTCTGCGAAAGCACTGCGCATTTATACCTGTTCTACGCGATGCTACTGACATTGAAAATTTGCATATTGCTATCCCATGACTTTTTCACTTCAGTGTAATAGAGTAATTAATAGGGTAGGGCATATTTCCTGATTTTGAATGACATTACAAAGATAAAATTACTATTTTACTTGTTGCCATGACAGTTTGGAACGAACAACTTATGTTCGATGCATACCTCCCATTCACTCCTTCTGACTGTATCTATCCTACTATTCCATCCATTTTTTTAAGAAGAGAGACTGATAATAGTGCTAATTGGAATTTGAATTAAGTGTTCTCAGTTAGTAAGCAGGATGCGCAAACCACCAGACTATTTCAGCTTTCGATAATTTTTTTTGAGTATACAAAATAAGTAAAATAATTATTTTGCAGTAATGATTTGACAATTTGTAAATAGTTATTTGTAATATAAGGCAGTTTCCATGTAAATCTTCATATATGTATAGTCTAACATATAAGAGACTACAATTAATCGTATATAATGTGAAAAATTGACAATTATTTTACCTTTACAAACAGGACAAACAGAAGTGAATTCTTTTTTAAAACAACATAAATTAGCAAATTGTTTTTTACTTTAATAAAAAACGCAGTGGGAAAAAGTACTAGATTATATCAATTTTTAAGTTAATTTTGTTACTAACTAGCAAATAAACATTCCTTTTATTTAAACAAAAATGAACGGTCTTAAATCATCTTAGCTTCATCTTTAAAGCTATATCTTCTTTACTGAAATGAAGAATAACACGACAGGACTTTGCCCTGGGGTTTATAAAGCATTCATAAGCGATTATTAATCATCTTTCCAACGTTACTCCTGAATAAATGATGATCGTCTGTACTTAATTACTATAGGGATTAATATAAAATTCCACTAAGTCGCAAAGTAAATGTAATAATGCTCCAGCTAATTTAATCACTATCGCTTGAGGAGTGCTCGGGACAACTCCACTCAACTCCAACTGTTTCTGCATTATGAATAATCGCCACCCGTGGATCAATCACGGAAGCTAACGAGTCATTTCTGCCGCCCAATTTTTCACGGAGATTACGAATTAATTTCTGAGAAGCGCTACTACAGTCTCTTAAAGATGGCGTCTTGCATATTGAGAGACTAAAGTCATTCGGATGTACGTGCGCTTCAGGAAAAGGATTATGGGTGTTTTGAAAAGAATGGGGTTTTATCAATGTCGTCTTTAATTATCTCGAATCTTACTGATTCGAAAGATTGAATATTTGAAGACGGTATTGAGTAATTTGTCGCTGAGGTATTTAATTTGAAATGAGGATAAGGAAAACGGGACTTTCTGTAATACGGAAATCGGTTAATGCTTATTGAAGACGACGAGGAAAAAAAAAATAATGCTTGAGTTTAACCATGTTATTTTCGCATTACTACATTTTGAAATTATTAAACTGTATTCTATATATTGCATTAAAATTTAAGTTCCTAATTTAGCGATTCTTCATTACTAACAATGCGCTTTCTGTAATTATAAATATAGTATTTTGTAATTCGATTAAATCTGCTTTACTTCTCGATTTTTTAAAGCGCAATCAATTAGCTGCGCCTTCTGTTTTCAGTGATCCAATATCATATAAAGAATTTAATTGAAACCACTTTGTGTTCGATTGCATCAATTCTTTTCACAGTGAAAAGAAGAACGTTTGTTTTAAGGGAATACAAGCCCGAAGTATTTTTTGTTAAGCCTTTAGGGCCATCTGGTACTTAAGATTTTTTAATTTCTCGTTTCGATGTTTCTCTGACCTGAATTTTGAAAGACGCTGATGCTGATAGGCGTCCGTCGGTATTGTTCGTGGACCTCGAGGGCGAATGAAAATTTTGTTAAACGTAACATCATACTATGATTTCTATTACAAGTTTTATATTTTAAATGAATTTTCGTGTAATTAGACGTTGCATGGAATCCAAGACAATTGTAACGTAGGTTAAACTTGGATCTTAACTTTAATCTTCCGTCTGCGTTTGAATTAATAAACTTTTTACACCTGAAAATGAAGTGTGATTTAATCCTTATTTTCCTCTATTACCATTTTGAATTTCAAAGTTAGTTTCTATTTAAATTCATATTCTGATAAAATTCTGCTTTTGTTTTCTAGAGCTTGTCATATTTTGTTTTAAAATTAATTGTTAATTTTGTTAATTTTATTAAAGTTTTATTAATTTTTGTTTAAAAATTAATTGTTCCTTTTGTTAAATTATGCAAATTTTTCCCAAATTGGTATTTGGGAACATAATTCCATTTTATATAATTTACATGTATCAATATAAATTTGTCGAAACATTGCAGGAATTAATATTGCTTCGCATAGATGTTTTGTCTAGCATAAATGTCTCTGCATAGATGCTTTGTCTAGCATAAATGTCTTTGGATAAATGTTTTGTCTAGCATAACTGTCTTTGCATAGATGCTTTGTCTAGCATAAATGTCTTTGATAGATGCTGTAATGTTTTACCGATCGCAAATTAGAGTTTCATCAAGCATTTGCCGTAAAAATTAAACGCCAATTCTCATTTAATTTACAAATAAGTAAATAATTTATTAATATTATTCACAATAAGCAATATTGTGTTCTGAAAACCTTTTTTCAATGCCTCGAATAAATTATTGTATTATCATTTAAAGTAATTAATTGTTTTGCGTTACCCTTCAAGTTCTGACTGAAGATAAAATACATTCTGTTGACCTGACAACTGATCATTATCATCAATCAATGACATAAAATGTGTTTTGAATGAAAGTGGTTCAACATATAAACCTGAGTACTCGGAAAGATTAATTCATGCCAATTTTAATTTACAGCTGAGAGAGGAAGGACCATTTTTAGCAACTGAAATAGAATCTAGATTGAAAAGTTTTTTAAGAGTTCACTTCACATGTAATGAGATCAGTTTGTAGTTCATCCCAGCTGGCTTGAAAATATGGTAGTTCAATGACCAATAATGGATAGTAATATTGACAGCGTATATCTTCTAACTTATAATGTTTTCAAGAAATTGCAAATTTGGAGAATATCCGCATTATCTATAGGCACGTTATCACTTTGTAAAATTGTTTTGATTCGTGTTAATTATACGAAACTGCATTTACCTCCACTCCGCAGTGACCATTTTGTAGCATGCTATTTGTCAATTAAATTCAAGTATTGTATTCGCAAGGCTTTACAACATTTCAATTCACAACACTTTACATGATATATACGCATCTACAAACATAATATAATGTATCAAGAAACCTAGGATCAGGCTCCTTTGTAGATGTTTGATAACCACT
This sequence comes from Caerostris darwini, assembly GCA_021605075.1. NCBI lineage: Eukaryota > Metazoa > Arthropoda > Arachnida > Araneae > Araneidae > Caerostris > Caerostris darwini. The sequence goes on from BPLQ01009917.1 coordinate 788,897, forward strand.
ACTGTTATTTTTTTGCACACTTTGGGCTTATTAGATCTACATTTAACGCGGATTCCGAACCACTTACAAACACCCATGCCGCGGCCAAGATTTCAACCTGAAGTGGTTCCAAAGGCCAGAGCACTAGCAAATTGGTCATCAGGCCGCTTCTTTGTAGAACACACGCTTTTCTTGTCAGATTTCCAGAGAGCAGTAGCAACACAAAAGTGCGCCATCTATTGACGGGAAAGGAACTTCAAACAAAATCAAATAAAATACTCAAATTCTTAATATACATAAAATAACCATTCCAGATTGTCACAAAAATTAACATCTTCAAATCATCAGCATAAAACATTTACATATATATTACAAACAAAAACCATGTCATAACGTTAAACAATCGCCTTAGCATTCTTTTCTTTTAACTGTTGCGAATGTTTCAATGTTTTCCCCATTTTTTTCTGCACTTGTTTTACGTGGGGCTTTTTATTGGCTGAGGAACACTTGTTTTCTAACCCATCTTATGGTGAGTCGGCTCGTGAGCATTAGGGATGAGGTTAAATCGGCTGGAAACTTTGTTGCAGACACTGTTTCAAAAAACGAGGAGTCTCAATGGCATTTGGGATGTTCAGCATCTTGCCTCGTTACTCGGACCAGCTGGTGGGCGATTTCCGAGTTTTCTCCCATACGATATACAAATGTGAAGTAGTTCTTTCTCAAATGTCCTCCCGGAAGGCATTGCACTCCTTTCTCAGTGACACGGAGCCAAGTCAAACTTCTACCTACGGGTTATCCGTCTCAACAGAGGCTGCCCCATTTCCCTCCTACCATGAGAACACACGGATTCACGAACCTGCTCTAGATGCAGCTGTCAATCAAGTAGAATAATAAACAATAAACACTTCTCAGCAACACGCTTGTCTTCTTCGTAGCCGAGTTGAAGGGAAATAACTCATCAATCCTCACAAGTAACCATCACTTATATTGGAATAGAAGAATGTTCGACTTCCCATGGTGGAATGCCTTACAGTTACTGCTTAAAAAAAGGCTTTATGCTGATTACAACGACTTGTATGAGCATTCCGAAATGATAATTGTATGCATTGTTGGGAATTTTCTGAATTTTCTCCCGCATGATACTCAAATAAGGAACAACTTCACCTGAAGATCCTCTTCTTGCAAGAAGTCCTCCTTTTCTCCTTTTAAGGATTTTTCATAATAGATTATGTAGTTATAGATGAAGATAAAAAAAAACAAAATTTCCATTATGCTTAGGTCGAAATTACGACCCAACATCAAGCTCAAGTTATTATAATGAAAACAATTTTTAATTTTGTAAATATATGCAGAATATTATGATAAAATGATAAACAAGTGTATGAAATAATATATAATGTATTAATATAGAAAACTGAGAAATAAAAAAAGTTATAAAAAGATTTTCAACTAATAAAAACAAGTTATGGAAAACACAATTTTTTTATTAAGTAATAATGCAAAACAGTATACAAAAACTTTTAAACGGTAGTAAAACTGGACGCATTATTCTTTTAAAATATAGCAACCAAAAAGTTTTAAAAATAATAAATTTATGAGACTTAAAGTAAAATTAAAAAAGTGACAATAAGCTAAAAAAAAAGAGGAGAATTATTTTCTTTGCTGCTTCATAAAATCCACTCAAACTCTTAGTTTAGAATTTAAATCTGCATAAACATAGCATTTGCCTCTACGGATATTTTTTTTAGAAATCTCTTTGCAGATAAGAACTTTACTATGTACCCACACACACGCTCAAAAAAAAAGATTTTTTTAATTAAAATGTAATGTAATCTCATGTTTCATTCATTCCAACATTTACATTTTTATATAGTTGAATTATTTTCCCGACACTAACACACATTGAAAAAAAACAATGTTACATGCATGCTTTGAAGATGGCTAAAATTTTCTTTTAGAATTTATCAAAATGGGGATAATAAAAAAAAAATTAAACAGGAGACATTCCAGCTGCTTAAGATGATGCTTAAATAAAATCTTTTTATTATTATCATTTTTCCATTTTTTTTAAATTGCTAGGATTTCTTTTTACTTGGATCTGAACTCTGCAAGCAAAAATTAAGGCATTTTTTACTGTAGGAATATTGATACAAAAATCGGCTTAATATATTACACTTAAATATATTACAGTAACAGATTTCTTTGAAACGTATATTGCATGCATGCATGTATTCGGAAATTCTATCATTGGTTTGGTTTGTCTCTCTACAGTCATTTTGTGCACACTTTGGTCTAATTAGCCGGCACCTACAGTTTAGCGTGTATTTCGAACCACTCCCAAACATCCATGCCCCTTCCCAGGATTCGAACCTCAAGTCTGTGGAATCAACTGCCAGATCGCTAGCAAATCGCACATCAACAGCGCCACCAGTCAAATATTTATTTCTTAATATTTCAATAATTCACTCTTGGAGAACAGTTATTCTAAATAATTTTTCAAATGACATTTACCTCAATTTTCTTTTCTGTTATTTGAACACAATAGGAAATCATTTTCTCCTAAATCTTAAAACTTTTTCTATAGAATACATCAACATTGTAAATATTGATACAAATCCAAGCTCCATTTTGAATACATAAATAATGTATTTCTGCGAAAAACCCCAAGAATAAACATTTTTGTTGTCAACATATTTTGCCACATTTTATATTATATTTTTCAAAAAGCTTACGTTAATAAATATACTATAAAAGCTATATTTTGAATGAAATTTTAGAGATTATAAAAGAAAATAATTTTATTTTACACAAAATAGGATTTTTTTATTTAAATAGTAATATCGGAAATTTGAAAAACCTATTAAAAAACATTATTATTACCAACCTTTTTACAATACTCAAAAAATACTTGTTCCCTGCTGATTAACACGACCAACTCTACAAGTTGTAGTTGACTCGAGTTGAGTTGTATTAAACATTAACACAACAACTCTGCGTCTTAAGATACACATTTTCTACGTATTCACAAATAAACAATAAAAACAACTCTGTTTATTAACATGTAGACAACAAAACCACTCTGCGAATTAACTTACACATTCAATGCATATTAACACATAGAGAAGAAAGATAATTGAATTTTAAAAACAAAACTTGCGTTTGATTTATTTTATATCGATTTAAAAAAATTACAATTTGAGTGAATATTGATTAAAATCTAATACATATGTTTGAAATAAAATACAAACTGATTAAAAGTATTTGTTTTCCGTATTTCGTAATACCTTAATTTTAAAAGTAGAAAGAACGCATCTGCATCAAAAATTTAATCAAATGGATTGTTCTTTAAATCGACGACATTTCAAAAAATTGACAAAGCCAAGTTCGGTTCACTACCATTCGATTCAATGAAATATTGATAACCATGAAACAACTTTAAAAAAAAGTAATGGCTGCAATGGCTGTTTAATTAATTAAAGCCTCCGACACCGAATAACTTCGAATTTAAAATCAATCGTTCGAAAGATTCTGAAAAGTTAATCATTTTAACTGGAAAACTCTGACATCGCCTTTTTTTATAATTATTTTTTACTATTGTTGGCAACGTCTCTGCGTCGAAATTCAATTAAGTTTAATCGAGCTATCGTGGTTCTTGTGTTATTCTTTTCTTTTTTTTGTTCTCCGTTCAAACTTTTCGTCAGAAATGCGATTGCTTCTGAACTTCTGAGCGAAAACACTGTGATTACTCTGCAAAATGAACACTCGAACGTTCATTAATTTTACTTTTTTACTGCGACTTTCGTCCGAACAATTGTACTTGGAACTGTATAAATGAAAAATCTTTCACCAAAGGGGTGTTTTTAAAGCTACAATTTTCGAGAAATTTCTCCCCAGTTTTGTAATGACGTTTTATGCTTTATCGCTTTCTATCATGTTTGGTTTAATTTTTGACGGGGGGGAATGAATAAAATAGCAAAGCGGGATTCCATGTCAGTAACGTAAGCTTCAATGAATATAAAATATTATAGCCTTCCATATTTTAAACAGAACATTATTTTCTTACACTTTTAATATTTTCCTGTCATATGTATAAATATCCTCCATTATTTTAGTAATTTTGTAACTTTTTTCTTTGATTTTTATTCGTAAGCATCCTGTATATGCTCAACTTTGAAACATTTATCATAATTTATCTCTTTGATTAATAATGTTATGATTTAGAAATTCAAACATTTTAATCATAAAGACGCTTCTTTTTTAACTGAGAATTGTATATTTGTTAATACAAAGGTATATAAATATATATTAATTCTCAACAAAAGAAAAATTATTAACTGTGTTGAAATTGTTTTGAAGAAATAAATTTTCCTGGAGTATTGCTATTTCAATGTTTTATCTTTTTTGAGGTTACTGGCACTGTCCCCAACATCTGTGTGAAATTTGACGTCAAAATATTCATTAGTGTTTGAGTTACGCTTGGCTTTGTGAGACGCGAAAACTGATTTCGGCGATTTTTGAAATGTCTGAATTAACTGAGCAAAGAACATGCATTAAATTTTCTTTACGGAAACGTATAGAATGTTGCAGAAGGCATTCGTTAAGCATTCCTATATCGGAAAGAAATGTTTAGAAGTGGTATAAACAGTTCAAAGAAGGCAAAGAACGCGTTGAAGACGAAGAGCCCGTGGTCGACCATTAATCGCAACGGACGAAGCTCACGTCCAAAAAATTAAAGATTTGATTCTTGAAAACCGTCGATTTATAATTAGAGACCTTGCTGATGTAGTTGGAGTTTTAAAAGGATCTGTCAATTCCATTTTGGGTGACAAACGCGTTAAATCTCTATTGGTACCAAAAACACTGAATGCGCCAGCTCAAATTGCATTGATTCTTCGTGACGTTTTCGCCAAAAATGATACTGCTATCATTCCACAACCACCGTATTCTCCCCATGCGACTTCTGGCTATTTCTTAAACTCAAAAGATCCCTCCGGGGACACCGTTTAGAATCGATTGAAGAGATTCAACATGAATCGCCGCGCGCTTTGAAGGCCATACGTGCCGATGACTTTTTAGCGTGCATTGAGGATTGGAAAAATAAAGTTGAAATAAGTGCATTGAGTACGGACAGGTATTACTTTGAAGGCGATGAAATAAATTTGGAAGAATAAATAAAGAGTTTTTGGAAAAAAAAAATGTTCTTCCTTTTTGGGCACAGTAGTATGTAAAATTAAATACTAACCTAAATAACCTAATATTTTAAATATTTCTATGTAACAGCTATTATTAAATATACCATAGATTCTTTTGTACTGATATTTTTTGTGAAAGATCTTTCAACCCATTTAATTTGTATATTGATTAAAGTTTCACAGTTTCACAAAGTTTCAAAGTAGCGCAAATGTTTAGAAAAATGATTTTCAATTCAAAGCTAACTTTATCATCTTTCAAAAAACCATTATCCTATACATGTAACAAATGACGAACAAAACTTTTTTGACAATAATTTAGTAACTCTTTATTATGAATAACTCCCAAGCTACAGTTAAGTATTAAAACCAATGTTTAGCTTCAATGGCATTTTGAACTTGATTCTCTGCTCTTTCATGGCTCGTTTTTCAACATCGGAATAGAATTATTGATGTTAAGAATGACGGGTCACAAAATCCATAAACACCACCCAGCTTCTTTGTCCCCCAGGTAAAATACGAACCGAAAAACTAGACCATTTTTCTCCCATCGCCTTGTTTCATTCTTAGAGGTAAGAAGACAACCGTCTTAAAAGAAATATAATAGGACAAAAGTAGCGCTTTGTTTAACGGCCTGAAAACTTCCATCCTTTTCCAAAAGAAGTTCTTCGAAATTGGCGTTTCGTTCGTTCTATTGCGAGCGAAGCGTTCAAATGGGTTGAACACGGTCTTAGGGTGTAATAAAGAACACTCTATATATAACCACTGTCACGAGGTGATGCGAAATCGTAGACCGAATTTGCCACCTCACGAGTTTTCCTCCACTATTTATTCTCCGCTGCAATGTTTGCTATTCGCTGTAGCGACTTCTCCGATTTCATGCTCAAGATATATCTTCGAGAAATAAGCAAGTGTTACGGGGAATTCTTTGTATAAATGGAGCGCAAGAGACATCTAAAGATACATGTATACATGCATGTTGATAATGTTATTTTCTATATTACTTTGTTTTTTATTAAAGTTGACAATTCTAAAAAAAAAAAAAATCTTTAAAATTTTTTTAAAAATTATAATAATTTGCCATACAAATTCATAACTCAAATATTGATTATTTCTTAATGGAAAAATAAAAAAAAATATGTCAACATTTTTCTTAAATAACTCAAGAATTATAACTTTTAGTATTCAAAATTATCGCATTTTCTTAGTACTTTTATATAGGTCTAAAAATATTATTTATTTATCAATACAGGCAATTGAATTTGTAAAAAGATTAAAATAAAACTTTTAGCAGATTAATTTCAAAAGAATTTTTATGCGTATTATAATAAAAAGGGTAAAAAATATAAACAAGATCTTGTGCGGAATTTAGGCTTTTCTTTTTATACTTTTATAAGACTAGTTTCTTATAATTTTAGTTCTAATACCGGTAAATTTGACGGAAATTATATACCTCAAACATAGCAGGCCGATATGGTGCAGATCCAGCATTCGTCAGGTTGTACCAAACTGAGTCCCTAACAATCCCTATTATACACCACCCACAATTTACATCAAAATTTTCAGCCAATATTTTCTTCTCCCTTCCTCAACTGAGAGAGGAATGGAAGCATTTCTCAGCTTACAGATTTGCTGAGGTCACAACAGATGTAGAACCGGAATATTGTCCAGTTCCGCTACCCAAAGTTTTATGCAAGTTTACCCAAAGTTTTACGTCAAAGAAAGTCAAACAATTTTTAGAAAGTCAAATTTTGGATGGCGAAGGAAACAAGTAGTATGTAAGTAGTATGCATTTAACTGATGAATTATGCCATCATATTCTCCCAACTCTGCTGCAATGGATTATAATCTTTTTAGAGAAAGCGACCTACGGTTTATAGTGGATTCCGAACTACTAACAAACATCCATGCCACAATCAGGATATGGACTATTAACATGTAGAGAAGTGAGACAGTTAGTTTGATTTGTCGTTCTACGGTCATTTTATGCACACTTTAGGCTAATAAGACCGGGATCTACAGATTAACGTGTATTTCAAACCACTAACACACATCCATGCCACAGCCAGGATTCTAAAGCTTAAGACAACTAAAATTGAAGACCAAAACTTGCTGTTGATTTATTTTACATAGATATAAAAGAAAATTAAAATTTGAGTGAATATTGATTAAAACCCAATAAATATGTTTAAAATGAATTACAAACTGATTGAAACCATTTTTTGTTTTTCAGATTTCTTAATAACTCAATTTTAAAAGTAGAAAGAACGCATCTGCATCAAAAATTTAATCTACCGGAAAAATTTCAGAATTAAAAATTCGTTCTGCGAACGAACGAAATAAAACTTTGCTCTTTAAATCAGCGAAATTTCAAGAATTTGATAAAGCCAAGATCGGTTCATTACCATTCAAAGAAATATTGATAACCATGAAACAACTTTAAAAAAAAACGTAATGGTTGCTGCGATGGGTGTTTAATTAATTAAAGCCTCTGCCATCGAATAACTCCGAATTTAAAATCAAGCGTTCGAAAGATTCTGAAAAATTAACCATTTTAACTGGAAAACTCTGACAGCGCCTTTTTATTTTTTAAATTATTTTTTACTATTGTTGGCAACGTCTCTGCGTCGAAATTCAATTAAGTTAAATCGAACTATCTTAGTTCTTGTGTTATTATTTTTTTGTTTTTTTTTTTTTTTCGTTTTTCTTCCAAACTTTTCGACAGAAATGCGATGGCTTCAGAACTTCTGAGCGAAAACACTGTGATTACTCTGTAAAATTAACACCCGAACGTTCATTAATTTTACTTTTTTACTGCAACTTTCGTCCGAAAAGTTGTACTTGGAACTGTATAAATCAAAAATCTTTCACCAAAGGGGTGTTTTTAAAGCTACAATTTTCGAGAAATTTCTCCCCAGTTTTGTAATGACGTTTTATGCTTTATCGCTTTCTATCATGTTTGGTTTAATTTTGACGGGGGGGGGAGGGGGGCGGAAATGAATAAAATAGCAAAGCGGGATTCCATGTCAGGAACGTATAAAATATTATCGCCTTCCATATTGCAAACAGTCTATTATTTTTTTTTATACTTTTAATGCTTTCCTATCACATGTATAAATATTATTATTTTAGGAACTTTGATTTGATTTTTTTCTTGAATTTTTATTCGTAAACATATTGTTTATGCTCAACTCTGAAACATTTATGACAATTTATCCTTTCATTAATAATATTATGATTTATAAATTCAACTTTTTAATCATAAAGTCGTTTCTTTTTTTAACTTTCAATTGTATATTTGTTAAAACAGAAAGATTAATAGATATATATTCGTACTATCTTCACAAAAAATAAAAATGATTAACTGTGTTGAAATTGTTTTGAAGAAATAATTTTTCCTGGAGTACTACCATTTTCTTTCGTACTATTATTTTCATTTCAGAATATCATCTAAATCCGTTGTAAATATGTAACTCCAAGAGAGTAGCTAAGTATTTTGTTCTAAACAGTGACTTTATAGTTTGTTCTATTGTAATTACATAATTAATAAATAGTAGGAGTCTATAAAAGACCAAGAAACTCTTTAAGGAATCCACTGTTAAAAACATTAGACACCACTTTGCCAGATTTCCTAACAATTTATAAACATATTATAATGATGTGCATCTGCTCCGTTCATGAGCGCTAGCTTTATTATATATATTATTTTCCTGCGAAATGTACTAGACCCATTCGTGGCTGTTGAGGTTAAATACTTAATTAAAGATTTTCTGTACTGGTTTAATACCATATATCATTTCTCATCGACAAGCGATAGTCCCAAACAAAGGTCATCATTATTAAATTCATGAGCAGCAGCTTTATACCATATACATTTAAAAATACAATGTTATATCCCCAAGGAAAATGTCCTTAATGTTAAATACCTAGTTAAGAAGTTCTTGTGCCCTGATTCAATGCGACACATCATTTCCCAATGAAAATTAATACCCCCAACCGGTAGTCGTTGATGCTATGCACCAAACATTTTTTTTTTTTTTTTACTATATAGGATAAAACTTTAAATGAGGCCATTTGAAATTTTTGGTTTTCTATAAATTAGTATTTGTTTAACAGTCATAGAAAGTAAAGTTTTATTTTTTTCACCATGAAGTGAGCTTCGAGTCATGATAAAAGACTATTTTTTGAAAGGGAAAAGCACAAAAGAAGTTTAAAGAAAAACTCTATGAACATTGTGGGGAATTTGCTCCATCATATTCTGTTGTCAAATTTTTGGATGGCGGAGTAAACAAGTGGTATATCAGTAATGGGAATTTAACTAATAAATTATGCCATCATACTCTCTCGACTATGCTGCAGTGGATTATCGACTTTTTAGAGACCGGGATATGTAGAAAAGTAAGACCATTACTTTTGTTTGGTTTGTCGCTCTACGGTCGTTTTATGCACACTTTATGCTAATTAGACCGGGACATACTATTTAACGTGGATTCCGCACTACTAACAAACATCCATGCTAGAGACAGGATTCCGATCAGTAAGACAATTAGAATTTAAAAACAAAACTTGCAGATGATTTATTTTATATCGACTTACAAAAAGAAAAATTAAAACTTGAGGAAATATTGACTAAAATCTAATGCATATGTTTGAAATGAATTACAAACTTATTAAAACCATTTTTTTCAGATTTTTTAATACCTTAATTTTAAAAGTAGGGAGAAACGCATCTGCATTAAAAATTTAATCAACAGGAAAAACTTGAGAATTAAAAATGTGTTCTGCGAACGAACGAAATAAAACTCTGTTCTTTAAATCAAAGAAATTTCAAAAATTCGACAAAGCCGAGTTCGGTTCATTACCATTCGATTCAAAGATAACCATGAAACAACTTTAAAAAAAGTAATGGCTACAGTGGGTGTTTAATTACTTATAGCCTGTGACATCGAATAACTTGGAATTTAAAATCAAGCGTTCGAAATATTCTGAAAATTAATCGTTTTAACTGGAAAACTCTGACAGCGTTCTTTTTTTTTTTTTTGATAATTATTTTTAACTATTGTTGGCAACGTCTCTGCGTCGAAATTCAATTAAGTTAAATCGAGCTATCGTGGTTCTTGTGTTATTCTTTTTTTCTTCCAAACTTTTCGATAGAAATGCGATGGCTTCAGAACTTCTGAGCGAAAACACTGTGATTACTCTGTAAAATTAACACCCGAACGTTCATTAAATTTACTTTTTACTGCAACTTTCGCCCGAAATGTTGTACTTGGAACTGTATAAATCAAAAATCTTTCACCAAAGTGGTGTTTTTAAAGCTGCAATTTCGCGAAATTTCGCCCCAGTTTTGTTATGACGTTTTATGCTTTATCGCATTCTAATATGTCTGGTTTAATTTTGATGGAGAGGAAGTGGGGGAGATGAATAAAATTGCTAAGCTGGATTCCAAGAAACGTAGGCTTCAATGAATATAATATAATATCGTCTTCCATATTTCAACTAGAAGATTACTTTTTTTATACTTTTAATGTTTTCCTATCAAATGTATAAATATCATCATTTATTTTAGGAATTTAGTAACTTTTTTTTTAGTTTTCGTTCGTAAGCATCTTGTTTATGCTCAACTTTGAAACATTTGTTACTAGTTATCGCTTTTATTAATAATTTTATGATTTATAATTCAAAACTTTTTAATCATAAAGTCATTTCTTTTTTAACTTTCAATTGTATTTTTGTTGAAACAAAAATATTAATAAATATATGTATACATACATATACTATCTTCTCAACAAAAGAAAAATTATTAACCGTGTTGAAATTGTTTTGAGGAAATAATTTTTCCTGGAGTACTACCATTTTCTTTCTTTCTATTATTTTCATTCCAGAATATTATCTAAATCCGTTGTAGATATGTACCTCCACGAGAGTATCTATGACAATGGAAGTATTTGGTCTGAACAGTGTCTTCATAATTGCGTAATTAATAAATAGTAGCAGTTTATAAAAGTCCAAGAAATTCAAGAAGACGACGGTTAAAGACATTAGCTACCATCTCGCCCATAGTATACAAACCTTTCAATTTACTAACATATTATAATAACCTGTACCTGTTTCGTTCATGCGCTCTGCCTTTATTCCATATATTATTTCCCAACAAAATGTGATAGACCTAAACATGGCTATTGATGTTAAATACATAATTAACAAGTTTATATGCACTGACTTAATACCATAAATCATTTCTCAATGACAGGTGTTAGTCCTAAGCAAAGATCAATGACATTTAGGTCATGAGCACTGTCTTCGTCTAGATCAGGGGGAGGCAACCTTTTGAGTCGGAAGAGCCAAAAATGACAATTTACAAAATTTCAAAGTTTTAAAGAGCCACAAAATTTTTTCTTGCCAACAATAAATAACCGGTGGGCTGAAAAGATCGTAGATTGACACACAGATGGAGCTACTAGTATTAAATCCATACGATTTTTAGTTAGCCCAAACCTTTAAAAGGCACGTATATAAATTTGATAGCTGTTCACTATTAGTATGTGAGTTATAGCCTCTTTAGTGTTCATCACGTGCAGTCCACTAGGCTGACTGGATTCCGGTGTGAAATGATGGAGCCATGTTTCATCCATTGTCACATACCGACGCAAAAATTCGGGTTTATTACGATTGAACAGCTCCAAACACTGCTTAGAATCATCAATTCGTTGTTGTTTTAGGTCGATTGTGAGCTCGCGCGGCACCCACTTTGAACAGAGCTTTCGCATATCCAAATATTCATTCACGTTATGTCCAACACGTTCCATTGATATCTTTAGAGTCTCAGCTATCTCAATCAACTTCACTTTACGGTTATCAGAAATTGTTTTGTGGACTTTTTTGATGTTTTCGTCGGTAACAGCCTCCTTGGGGCGTCCACTGCGTGCATCGTCCTCGGTGCTCATTTCGCCTCGTTTAAATTTAGCAAACCACTTCTCTACGGGTTGATTTTCCTGGTGCAAAGTCCAAATAATGTTCATCGAGCCAAGCCTTGGTTTCAATAGTATTTATTTTTTTTCGCCAAGCAGAAATGCTTTATTAACCCGCGAAATTCCTTTTTATCCATTTTTTCAAACTAACAAAAGTTGCTTCATTAAAAATGATATAACTCACATACTAATATTGCAACAGCTGTCAAATTTATACACGGGTCTTTTGAAGGTTAGGGCTAACTAAAAATTATATGGATTTAATATCAGTAGCCCCGATTTAATAATACTAGCCCACCTGTTAATACTCGCATAAATAAAGTTTTGTTATAAAAAGCAAAAAAACTAATCAACTTATTCATAAGAAAAAATATCTATTTATTCATTATATCATTCTATTTATTCATTATTAGATAACTTATTATAACTTATTATTTAAGTAAAAAATTAAAACAATTAAACATTTACTTACAACACTAACTGTAACTTGTAATTTAACAAACAATTGAACAAGCAAATTCAATGGTATCGATGGCTTTGCATGGTTATTCAAGTAGAAAATTTAAACTTTATTAAACAATGTAATTTGTATTTAAAATAAAAAAACAATAACATACATTTGAGCAAACATATTCAATGGGAGCATTGGCTTTGCATGGTTTTAGGAAGTTTGGATAAATTTGGCTCATAACTTGTTGCTTTAAGTTTTAAACATGACTCTAAATTTTCATTTGTTAGTTGGCTTCTTACTTTACTTTTAATTATATTCATGCAAGAGAACGCTTGCTAGCACGAATATGTCGATCCAAAGATAGTCAGTACTCCAAATGCCAACTTCTTCACCTCACTGTAGCAATCTGGAAGACTATTCCATGCGTCGAATATAAGTGCCTCAACTCGCGGCATTTCTTTTAAAGTTGTCCACTTTTGTTGCGTTACGTACATACATTTCTGGACCTCCAACTCTTCCAACTTGCTTTTCAACTCTGTAAATTTTCCACTCCACAAAGCTTTACTTTTTAAATCGATCAATTGCATTTCTAGAGATCCAGTATCAATTCCAAATGGCTCAATGTGGATTTTGTTACTATTTGTGTTGAGAGGATTTATTATGAATGCTAGAGTGGTTTTGTTGGTTTTCAATTGCTCAAATCTGTCAGCAAATTCATCTTTAATTTTTTTTATAACTGTGCTGAAGTACCTCCTGTCAACAGTTGCACTAGTTTTATCACGAAGAAAAGATAGATAGCTTTAGAAATTGAAAATGAAATAATTTACCGCTCTGAATATCTTCTGCAAAAATAATTAATTTTTCTTCAAAACGAACCAATTCTTCTACCAAAACATAGGCTGGGTTTCCCTTTCCTTGCAGTTTTAGATTCAGCTCATTTAATTTCGCTGTGATATCCACCATAAAGTAAAATTTTTGCAACCATTTGTCGTTCTCTAATTCAGGGTGATTAATGCCTCTTTCATTTAGGAATGTATTTATTTCATTCAAGCACAAAGCAAAACGTTTCAACACCTTAAATTTGGAAAGCCATCGCACTTTATTGTGAAGTAGGAGGTCGGAATACTAAGTTTCCATTTCGTTTACGAATTCTTTAAACTGACGATGGTAGAGTGCTTTAGACAAGATGCTGTTAACAATCTTGGTTACCAAATTCATGACCTCAACTATTTCGGCCGGAAATGTTTGGGCACAAAGCGCTTCTTGGTGTATTATGCAGTGAAACGTAAGAATTTCGTGGTTTATTTTACTCTGAAGAATCGTTATTGGCCCTTTATTTTTTCCTGTCATACTTCTGGCTCCATCAGTTGCTATTGAAACGATTTTATTTAAATCGATCTTATTGTCTTCAAGGCATTTTTGCACAGCATTCGCTATATCTTCCCCTCTAATTTGTCCCGAGAGCGGTAGCAATCCTAGAAGTTCTTCTTTTGGACCTTGGGAAGACATATACCTGACAAAAAGAGCAACTTGTGCCGTGTCTTTTATGTCGCAAGTGATATGACTAGCTAGTGACTTTTTACTAGCAAGTGATATGACAGAAGAAAGTTGAATATCTTCCACCTGCAAATATGTTACATTTGAAGACATTTTAGCTATTCTATCTTGTACTGTTTTAGCGGATAATGGCAAATCTTTGATTTTTTTCAAGATTTCTGGTTGGTTTTTGAAATCACGAAACACTTCTTCAGATGCACGTATGAAGCAATCTTTGACATACTCACCATCTGTGAATGGTTTGCCTTTTTTTGCAATTTCTAGTGATACCAAGAAGCTTGCTAGATTAACATTACTTGTAAATTGCGCCCAGTTACTTAACATGGAACTTAATTGCTTTTTTTTTTTTTTTTTTTTTTTTTGGAGCTCATCGACAGCTTTTTTTCGTTCTTCGCCGGCTGGATATTTACTAGCAAACTGAGTATGTTTTTTAGCGAAGTGTCTCTCTAAATTTGATTTCTTATTGTGTGCGAGTTTTTCGTGGGAAATGAGACAAGTCGGAAGGCCATCTGAGTTGCATATGAAAGCGAACGACTCCGTCCAATCCCGATTGAATTCTCGATGTTCATCTTCAGTTCTTCAGGGACGTTTAAAATTATTATTTAGATATTCAAAACAGCAGATTACAAATTTTGCAATTAGTCGGAGTAACTAAATAAAAGCACAAAAATAAAAATCACGCGAGGTGTGAGAGAGAGAGAATCGAGTAAGAAACCAAAACCATCGTTTCAGTCCACCAGAACCAAGGCGAAAATAGCCTTTGATCTTGAAAAGCGGCGCCGAGGGGGAAAGCAACCATCGGTTGTCTGGGAAGAAACTAATAGCAAGCGCATTGTTTATTAATATTAAGTACGTATCGTGGGAGTTTGCGGCTGCTGGGAAGAGAAATATCATAATCAAAATTTTGAAGATCTTTGAGGACCTGGTTATTGGAATGAGAAACAAAATCATAGAACTTTGTTTCTTTGAGTGCGGTGAAAAGCGAGTACAAGTGGCTGAGAGATAGAATCGGTACCTAATTCTCGTTAATCGATTCAGAACGATTTTTAAATGCTTCTTTTTTATTAAATAAATAATATTTGCTTATGGGTCCAAAGAGCCGCAGCTTCACATCCAAAGAGCCGCATGTGGCTCGCGAGCCGCAGGTTGCCGATCCCTGGTCTAGATATATGGTAATATATCATTTCAAAATACAATGTGATATTCCCAACCAAAATGTTCTTAATGTTAAATACCTAGTTAACAAGTTCATGTGCACCGATTTTGTGCAACACATCATTTTCCAATGAAAAGTAATATCCCCAACATAGACGTTGATGGAAAGTACCGTGTACTACAAACAATAATTTTTTTTTTTACGACAAAGGATAAAACTTTAAATGATGCCATTTGAAATTTTTTGCCTTTTTTAAAGAAAAACTTTATACACATAGTGAATCTGCCCCATCAAATTTTGTTGTCAAATTTTGGATGGCGAATAAAACAAGAAGTATGTAAGTAGTATGAATTTAACTCATAAATTATGCCATGATATTCTCTCGACTCTGCTGCTCATCATCTTTTTAGAAAATCATTATGCAAGACTTAAGACACATTTCAAGAGAACAGTTTAAAATAAAACAGGATACTTTTTTTCTCAAGGCTAATTAAAATGTATGCTACTACGAAGAAATTGATGGGATGATGCCATTGTGACTTTGCTGATGATTAAATAATTATATTTTGGCTGATTATTCAGTTTTATTAACATAACATAAGACGAATCACAATCGTCAAATAATAATATGAATTATCATCACATAATAATATGAATTATCATCACATATTAAGATGAATTATCATCACATAATTAGAGGAATTATCATCATATATAAGATGAATTATCATCATAAAATAAAATGAATTATCATCATTAATTATCATAACATAAGATGAATAAAAAGTGTAATGTAATGTAATGTAAATATGACTTAAATTTAAATCATAATTAAAAAAAGAATAGTATGTGAATACTGAGTTTATTCTCAGTTTATTCAAATTCAGTATTTATTTGATCAAAAATTACAATAGCAACAGATACAATAAAAAAAATGATTCCCGATTGAAAAATGTATATTTATGCATGCGTTCGTATTGAATTTAGAGCAGCTTTCGAATCACATACTGCGCAACTCAAAGGGTTATTTTCCTGATAAAAATTCACAGTGTTGACTTGAAACAAGTTCCAGGGAACAACCTTATTCTGCATGTTTTCCGTTACATTCCTGTAAACAACATCCCCCTTACTTTTCCATACATATTGAGAGAGAAAAAAATAAACAACAGAAACATATTCATGCTTTAAGATATGTCTTGTATAATGTACTCGAAATACAATTCCTTTTTCGTCAATGGAATTGAAGAAATAATAAAGTCGGAATAATAATTTTTAGAATTTTTGGTTCGTTTTTAGAAGTTTTCTGCGTGGGAATAGGAATATATTTTCTTCTTCTTCTTCTTCTTTTTGAGATAGGAACTTAAAATATTTTCGTTATTCCCCAATAAAATAATTTCGTTGTAAAATATAGCAATAAAACTATTCTATTTTAAAATGTGTAGTCACTTAACGATGTAGATTCGTGCATAAAATGTTTGTAGATGGAAATTATACAAAGATCTTGACGCCATCTTTAGGAATTTTCTTATATATATATATATATATATATATATATATATATATGTGTGTGTGTGTGTGTGTGTAACAAATACTTAAAATTGCTTACAGAATACCATTTGTGTTTTATTTCTTGTCTCTTTTAAATGGTTTGTTTTTAAAACTCGGCTGTTTTCTGTATTTATAGGAATTCTGAAAATTTTCAATACTTTTTTCCTTTTAACTGAGTAATAATATTTGAAAGAAATTGTTTTTGTCATTCAACTAGCGAAATTTATAATTGTAATGCTGCTTTTATAGTACTAAAAAATAATATTTCTCTTTGATTATAGAAGCAAAATCTTTTTGCAATGAAAGGTGCTTGGATAATTGTTAACTTACGTAAACCAATATAAATTGTATTTTATATTAAAAAGAAATGCAAAAGCAGCTTGTTATAAAATATCCAGTTATGCCAATTACTATGAATTATTAGTAGTTACTGCAGAAAATAGCACATATTTTCTATTAACTACATACTAGGGGAAAAAGTAATATTTCTACAGAAATCTTTTAAAAACATTAGTTTTGTATATTACATTTCCAATTTTGCGTGATTGAAAACCTTTATCAAACGCTAAAAAATAACTCCATTTGTCGGGAAAAATAAAAATAAATAATATAATAATAAAAATAAAAAATATGTTAATAATCTTTTGATAACTAATAAAGTAATATTCAATTTTAACCATTAATACACAGATATAAATAGATTTTTTTTTTTTTTGTAATCATACGTAATATAAACTGATTCCCAATTTTTCGTTTTGATAGCAAATCGATCAACATCCGTTAACTAGAAATCTGTGGAAAGGAGATCAGGCTTAAATTGGCTGAGGTTCTTTGACGTGTTATCTTAGTATCTGGTGGAAATCAATATGTAATCTGTGAGGCATTACCTTAAAGACGATACTGTAAGTATTTATGTATAAAAGCCTTTTTGTTATAACTTTTGAAATTTTTGCACTTTCTGCAAAGCTTATATTTTATTCCAAAAGTCGGTGCGCAAGTTTGTGTATTAAATATTTATGTGGCTACCCCCCCTCCTTTATAGGAAGTGCAATCTGAAATAAATAATTTCAGCATACATATTGATAGCATTAAGTATTATATTAATCTCTATATTAATCCTATTTTAATGAAAATGTCTTCGGTTTTTTTTTTTAATAATTGCATTGTCTGATAATATTAACAACAACAACATTTGCTAGTGTGCATTTATGTCGATGTTTAGTTTACGATAAATTTGATGTTTATTTCAAATGCTGTGTGTTTGTTACATTTCACTACTACGACGCCCCCCAACCCACCCCCGCATTGAAGCACCATGTAAACTGCATTTTGTGTAGATTACAGAATAAGTTCAAATATTACTTTCTTAAATATTAAAAAAAATAGTGAAAATTACCAGAAATAATATATCGTCTGAGGTTGGTATCACAAATGGTACTTTTAATTTAAGTATTATTCCAAGATTAAATTTCTCCCTTTTACTACTTTGTTATTCACTGAAAGATCTTGGTGCTAAATTAGAAACTTTAAATATATCTGTTATTTCGTGATAAAATAACTTCGATGAGAAATAGAAAAGTAAAGCTATTCCATTTTGAAATGTGTCGCCAACATAACGAGGTGCGTTGGTGCTCGGAATGTTGCTTCTGTTCTTGCAGATGGAAATTCTAAAAAGATCTTGGCAGCGGCATTCGTAAGGACTTTCTTTTTTTTTAACATGCCACATACATTTAAAGGACTTACAGATTCTTTTATATGTTTTTTTTTCTTTTCTGTTTAATTTAAGAAGCTTAGTTCTCAAACTCGGACGTTCTCTGTATGCATGCGGTTTTTTTATTTGGACACAGAAATCTAGAACAATCTTTTTTTTTTTTAAGTACGTCACGTAACATCCATTTAAAAATAATTGGTGGTTGTTATTCTATTGCAAAAATAAAGCTTAAAGGGAAATTTTTTAATATTGCTTACAATCTGTTTAAGTACTTAAAGTGGAAAACACATTTTCGAAATGATATTTTTTAATATATAATGGCATTGCTTTGTTCATAAGCGTATAATAAAATGACTTAAAAAGCTTTTTATTCCTCTAAATGTATACTTGAATCGAAAGGTTAATGTAACAGAGGAAAAAGAGCATTCGACACAGTTTCATTAAATTGAAACCATTTTATTTATATTATGTTACAGCTTTTATGCACTTGAAGCAAATCTTAAATTTTGCTATCAAATTAACTTCTTCTGAAGGACTACTTTAATATTTAGGTTACAAGGCAAGTTGAATTACATTATAATAGCGTAGTATTTAGTTTTAAATTTTCAAGAGCAATTTAAATCATGATCTCTTACACAATTTAATAAAAGAAGTATTTACCTAATAATATGAAGAATATTCTCAAAAATCAAACAAAGTTAATATTAATTTAGTAAGTTATTATTCTATTTTAAATAATTCTTAGTTACAAAAAACAATTTAAAGTTAAAAAAAACCGTCTGTAATATTACAAAAATACGAAATACGGAATATGTACTCAAAGCTTTACATTGATATATACATAAGCATCGTAAATTAATTGCTATGAAATAAGTTATTTTTAAAACATATTTTATATGAATGGGGATATGACTGAATTTTTTTTTAATCAAATGATAAATTCCCAAAATGAAATACCATGGCTGCCATGACCAGGACTTGAATTTGAAAACGCTGGTACCAAACGCTAGAGCATTAAATGCTTGTCATCAACAGTTCATTTTCTTCTTATTATTATTATATTTTGCTCCAAGATTCAAATTTTCTTTAGCAAATGTGATTTTATTTTATCTCTTCTAAGATAATATTTTTATTTCAATGAATATTAGACATACATTTTGCTAAAAATAAAAAGTACCATAAAAAGGTTCCAAAACCACTCCTCTAAATCACTATTTTTATAGTAAAATTGAAAACCTTCAACTCTTTTGTTGGAATAAACACGTGATATAAAATAAATAGTTTCATTTTCTTTTTAGGTAAATTTTAAAATAAAAATTTGCTAAAGTAACATACGTTTATTTCCTTAAAGTCCTGTCAGGTTAAAAAACTCAATTTACTCACGTTTTGCGAACAATTTTTTGTTCTTTTTTTTTCACTAACACATTTTTTCAGATTATTTGTTCTTTTAAAAAAAACAGTAATAGCCGAAGCAAGATTCTTACATACCTATTATTCAACATTTTATTCTGACCATGCATTTCAGACCAATTTTTTTAAAACAGAAAGACATTAAATCACCCAAAAAAAAAAAACGAAGAAAAGATATTTTTCTGGAGATATTACTGAAATGATTTCTTTATGTGCAGTGAAAGTGAAACATATTGCAGTTTGGAATGACCCCAACAAAACGTTAGGGAGATAAATCTTCTCTCCTCAACTTCTCCTATTATGAGAGTCATGCAGGTTAGGCGATTACAGCTGTTCCGAAACGACCTCATAATAACACCCAGCATGGCAAAAAATTTGGTATTTATGATTTAAGGCGCAATATCTGCTTTTTGGCTTTAGCAGAAAATGCGATTCATGGCTTGGGTTATGTTATTTAAGTAGATATGCTTGCCAACTGTTGTGTTTTTTATGACGGTCTGATATAAGCGATAAGCACTTTTGGAGTGATCTGAAATGAAATGTATTTATGACTTCTCACAAAATGGGCAGGAGCTCGTGGCAGGGTAAAACTTTGACAAGAGTTAGGTTGTGACTTAATTCAGACGAGTGCTCAGTTTACTCAGGTTTACACAGGTTTATTAAACCATTTAAATGAGCAGTGAAAACGTGATTTACTGTTTTTGAGACATCTGCACATGTTAAATAAGGCGATTTAAATGAGCTGTTTAAAAAAATTTTGCTTTCTGAATATAAATCTATTCAGATTAACTAGGATAAATTAAAGGGGATATGGTAACATGATTCAGTGTCGAATATATATATATATTTAGGTTAACTAAGATAATTTAAAAAACTGCTGTAATATGACTTATTGCCGTCAACATATCTATACAGATTTATTAAGACCATGCAATTACACTACAAAAACATGATTTGCTGTTGCTGATACATCTACATGATTTAACTTAGGCCATTTAAATTATCTATGGTAACATAATTCACTATTGCCGATCTACTCAGTTAATGTCATTTAATGAGCCGCTATAATATGTTTCACTTTTTGCATTTAAATCTACTCAGGTTATCTAAGTTACTTTAATGAGCTGTGGTAATATTATTCATTTTCGATTACAGATCTACTCGGATTTACTAAGGCCATTTAAATAAACTGCTAAAACATGTTTTAATGTCGCTGATACATCTATAGGCGTTAACTAATGATATTTAAATGAACTGTGGTAATAAGATTCTTTGTTGACTACAGATCTGCTCAGGTTAACTAACATCATTTAATGAGCTATATTCACACGATTAACTGTTCGAATTCATATCTACTAAGGAAAGATAAGATGATTTAAATTTTCTATGGTAACATGATTCTGCTCAAATCTATGCAGATTACAATACATGCAGATTACATATTCCACAAATCTATGCAGATTACAATACATGCAGATTACATATTCCACAAATCTATGCAGATTAACAAAGTTTATTTAAATGAGCTGTGGTAACATGATTCGCAGTTGACTATAGGCCTGTTTTTCACCTCCATATGACACAGATATAATTACATTACTCTTAGAAAAACACTCAGAAATTAATTCTTTTGCTTTCCTTAATTTTCATGTATAGTGTAACAAATATAATATGCCCTTTGTGAATATTCGGTAAAGCAAAATTCATTGTATCATTAACGACTAATAAAAAACTATAATAGTGATAAAAGTATAGTGATAGTGATATATTAGTGATAAAAGAACAGATATTTTATCAGAAAAATGTAAGAACGTTTAGATATATTTTTTTTTAAAGTTTACAATTAATAATATTTTTAAATCTTATATAATTGTCAAAAACTGTATTCAAAGAATCTTTTAAATTAATGACCATCTCTCATCAATATATAGCTTACAAGAAATGTAAAAGGTATTTTATATGGTTTATTTTATTCAAGACCTTGTCGTTTTTATGTGCTCTTTCGTTTTCTCTGAGTCCTTTTAGTAATGAATAGGGCAGTTAATACTACCTGATTTTGGGCCTGAATGGCCGAGTGGCTAGCGCTTTGGCGCTCGGTACCACAGGTTTTGGGTTCGAGTCCCGGCGGTGCCATGGTTGTTTGTAGTGGTTCGGAATCCACTTTAAAATAGTAGGTCCCGGTCGAATATGATCGTAGAGCGTTGCGGGGGCATTGTTACTCCCCGTCCGTGGCTTATCTTCAAGTTACAAGCGCCCCCTGGGTAATGCAAAGTGAATACGTATGTGCAGCACTTGCCTTAAGGCATCCAAGACCAAGCTGTCTGTGTTTGCCAGCTGCATTAGAAAGAAAAAAAAATACTACCTGATTTTGAATTACAATAATAAGAATAATACGATTTAACCTGATGTCACGACAATTTGGAACGAACAACATATGTTATATTCTTACTCTCCATTCACTACATCTGATTCCTTCCTATCCCGTTTCACCCATTTTTTGGTCTACCGATTTTACCTTCCCTTACATTTTGTAAAATTGGTACACAGTTGATAGAGCTAATTGGAATTTGAACCAAAGGTTTTATGTTAGAAAGTATGTAGCGCAAACCACCAGACTATTTCATGTTTCGAAAAATTTTTTTGAATGTACCAAACAAAGTAATAACTTATTTGTAGTAATGAATTTAATATTTATAAATTTCAATCTGTATATATGGCAGTTGTCCATATAAAATAATCATATTACTTTATGAATTATTTCAACTTCAAAAGAAACTAGAGCTACTCATATATCATGCAAAAATTTGACAATTTATATACTTTTACAAACAGGAAAACCGATATTGAATCCTTTTTTTTTAAATACATGATTATGCCATTAAAATTATTGTATCTTTTTACTACTATACCAAAATGTACAGTTGGAAAAAAACCATTTATTAGATTATGCCAACTTTTAATTTGGCTTTGTTACTAACTAACAAAACACGTGCTTATTATTTAAAAGAAAATTAACAGTCTTAAATCATCTTAGCATCGTCTTTAAAAATATATCTTCTTTAATGAAATAAAGAATATCACGACAGGGCTTTACCCAGGGGTTTATAAAGGCATTCCTAAGCCATTATTAATCATCTTTCCAACGTTACTGCTGAATAAATGACGATCGTCCGTTCTTAATGACTATAGGGATTAATAGTAAAACTCCACTCCGTCGCAAAGTAAATGTAATAATACTCCAGCTAATTTAATCACTGTCGCTTGAGGAGTGCTCGGGACAACTCAACTCAGCTCCAACTGTTTCTGAATTATGAATAATAGCCAATCGTGGATCAATCACGGAAGCTAACGAGTCATTTCTGCCGCCCAATTTTTCACGGAGATTACGAATTAATTTCTGAGACGCGTTACTGCAGTCTTTCAAAGATGGCGTCTTGCATATTAAATAAGGCTGAAGTGCGTTCGCTTCAGGAAAAGGATTATTTGTATTTTGAAAAGAATGGGGATTTATCAATGTCGCCGTTAATTATCTTGAATCTTGATGATTAGAAATATTGAATATTTGAAGACGGCATTGAATAATGTGTCGTTGATATATTTAATTTGAAATTTGGATAATGAAAATGCACTTTAATTTTCTGTACCAGGAAATTGGTTACTGCTGATGAAAGCACGACAATTAAAAAAAAAAATGTTTTATTTTAATCAATGGTATTTTCTCATTACTGCATTCTGAATTTATTAAAGTGTATTCTATATATTGTATTCATACTTTAATCTGATTATATTTGCGTAAATGTAAATTATTTAAATTTTTATCGCGGCCTATGGAACAAATTCTGAAATCAGTTTTTATTCAAATATATGTAATTTATATTTAACTAGGTTAAACTTATTTTGATTATCCATTTCTAACTGAGTTAAAACAAACAGGCAAATTAGTTAAATTTTAGAAAACGAACGTAAAGTAAATTAGATATAAGCACAGTTGGGTTTCGAAAATCCAAGTTAACGCGTCAACGGACTCTTAATTGTACCGATAGCTTTAGCTTTTTCGATCTCCTGCTTTAATTGTTCTCAAGCAGGAGGTGTTTTTCTTAACTTTTAATTCCTTTATTTATCTTTTTTCATTTTTATTCATTAATTTAAGCAACTTCATTTTTGTGCTAATGTTTTAAATAAATTATGATGTGGAGGTATTGTGGTTCTTAAAACCACCTAGGAACTCAGTAACCGGTTACCCGTTGCCCCCCAAGTTAATGGAAAATGTCATCAACTTGGATTACTGAAAACTCGGACTAAACTGACTTTA
This sequence comes from Caerostris darwini, assembly GCA_021605075.1. Classification (NCBI taxonomy): domain Eukaryota; kingdom Metazoa; phylum Arthropoda; class Arachnida; order Araneae; family Araneidae; genus Caerostris; species Caerostris darwini. Next base: position 813,181 of record BPLQ01009917.1, read on the forward strand.
GCATACTATTTATAAATTTTTTATTCCATTTCCGTAGTAGACAAAATACCTTTATTTCGTAGAAAAGCTCAATTATATAAATGTCACATTCCATGACAATTTAGAAACCTTCGTGGCAGAGAGTATTATATTATTGTTTGATAACACATGATTCGATGATTACAGAATGTATTTCAGGCCTAGAACATTATCTTTGATGATTACTGTTTTAGTTAATCAATTTAATATAAATTATTTAACAACGAACTTCATAACTAAATATTTACAAGGTTGACTTATAAGTAGTAGCCTGTAGCCTAAAAAATAAAACTCAGTTCCTTTAGGCAAATTTTATTATTTTTTTCAATATACTCTATTTTTAGCTTTATGCAACGATACCAACGTATTTTAACTTTTTTATGTCGATCAAATAATACATTCTATATAAATAGCCAAAATACCCATTCGTTTCTCAATGGAATAGATATAAAATTTTTAAACTTACAAACTGAATAACATTATCAACAGGAAATCTTACAAATAGGAATTTCCAACTCTCAAATTCTGCGGACGTTATACTACATAAAAAAACTACAAACTCTAACGTAAATTTAGAGACTTCAAGTTCTTATTTTGTTTTATAAAAGAAAGAATGAAGGTAATGCATTTAGAAAATCAACAGTTAACGCATCTATGACAGAGTGCAAATTTTCTTAATGTGTGCATGTTAACTGGTAGAATTTGCTCTTATGATATTATTCATTTTATTTCCTTGAATTAACAGGTTCTTAAAGAAATAATGTTGTTCGTTCAATTTCAGTTACAAAATTGAGCTTCAATTATTCATCAAACTATTACTATAAATTATCAAGTATTACTATAAATTTATTAATCGCATACCATAGAAGTTTGGAATAACAGTAATGGTGGTTCGATAATTTGTTTACATATTTCTTTGTGTTTGTATTCCATGATTCTCAATGTGCTGTGTTTTTAATGTAGTGTCTGTTTTGAAACTATTTTTGTGACATTTTTTTAATTAAAAAATAACAGATGCAAAAAAAAAGCCTTTTTTTGAAATGAGAATTTAAGATGCAGTTGAATAAATTATAATTAAAAATATTAAACTAACAAAAAATTATATTATTAACTTATATAAACAGCACTACGTGTTTCATTGACTTAAAAAATAATTCCGTTAATTTTCCGAAAAATGTATATAAAGAGAATTTTGTTGTAAAAGAAAGAAAATGTATTAGTAGAAAATGTATATATAAAAAGAAGAGTTGGAATGCTGAACACTTCCTACAGCGCCAACCAGAATTCCATATGAAATTACAGTCACTATGCACTAATTAGCAAATATTTGTCGATTGCATTTTTTCCACAACACAGTTTTGTGCATGAATTTCCGGCTCTCCTATACGTCATTGCATTAAATCTATTAAAACTGCCTTTTAAGGAAATAATAATTTTAATTAAAAACAATAAATCAAAAAATCACTTTAGAATTATTTTGAAGAAAAAAAGCTGGAAATAAAAAAAAATAGTAATTGACATATAAATAATATATATAATTTTTTTTTAATAAAACTATATCCCTAATTCCAAAACGTATATTATGAAACGTTTCCACTATGCATATCTGACGGTTAAAAGAATTCCATGCATTTTATTTAAAATTCAAAAAAATAATATTACAGTTTATATTAATAAAGAATTCATTAGCTCTAATTATTTGTATTCTGGACATTTCCTAGAGTGCCAAGCAGAATTCCATACGAAATTAAAGATCCTACAGCATTGATGAGCAAAGATTTGTCGATTCTGTAAATTTTCCATAATGTCAAAGCTGTTTTGTGCGTGAATTTACGGCGCACATGCATATTTATGATGCTGTACCGCTTTGGAAACCATGCTGGCAAAGACAAAACAATTTCCCTCGCCATCGCCGCTGCTTGGTTGGCAGCTGCAGCTGGTGTTAAAGTGATTAGCAGCAGCACGAAGTACTGTACAAATCCCAAAGAAACATATATTTCTATCGCGTTGCTATCATTTGGTGGGAAAAACTGTAGCCGTACCAGAAGAGGCCTGCCAAAATATTAAATACAGAAATGAAAATGGGAAGATTAAGAAAATTATCCATCATTATCATTGTTTTATTCATTTTTTTGTAGATTTTTAAAATACTTTGATAATCTTGACTTTCAGTTAAAACTTTCGATTTCATTTTAAAGTGTAATAGAAACTGCTTCATGCAGCAACAGACGAAGCAGTAATATCCTGGCAAAGTTGCGAAAAATCCATTTCCTACTAAGGACGTGAATGTAAACAAACAATTTAAAATGGCCAGGGAATGTTCTTTTAAGTGTGCAGAAACGAATTCGGAATTCCGCAGTTTATTCTGATTGTTAGCTATCATCCCAGTATTGAAAAGCATCACTTCAAGGAATACAGTCACGAACGCCACGAATAAGCAATACACCCAAATGTAAATATTTAATATTTTTTTTTCTTAATGGTGTAGACACGCAGCATGTTCGATATTTTGAAAAGATCTTCTGTCAGCAGGCGAATTCTAGTACGTGATCGAAACACGCTGATGTAGATCCACAGTTGGAGGAAAGAACAATCAGTGTAGCCCATTCATCCTTGTAACTGGAAATGAAACATAGCCACAGAATTTGGTTCACCAGATTGAAGCATAAGAAACTTGGGAACAGAAATTTGGGTAAATTCCAGATCACCTTGAATAAATTGCTTCTTGCAAAAATTTCAGGACATGGTAAAGTTTCCATTCCTTGCAAGTGAAAAAGAAGAAAAAACAGCCAAAATGCTTTTTTAATCCAATTTTGTGAAGGATTCATTTTAGCTTTTGACAAATTTATTCAATTCTTCGACCTTAGTAAACTTTTGTGAATAACATAAGGGGAAATTTTACATTATCTATTCCATGACCGTTAATGTACTAGAGTGAAATATTACGTGCTTTCTTATTCTGGAATAATCGCCAATAGTTGAATCTTTTTACCTCTCTCACTCTTACTGAAGTTATGGCTTTTTCAGAAGCATATTTTCGTTTAATTCATGACAATATTTTGTTAATTATTTTCAGAAACAAAAATAATGTCTGCAATGCAGGTATTGAAAAATTTAAATAGACAATGATGTGAAATTCATGTCATCTCTGCGAACAACTGTGTTCCTCTCATTTATCAGAAAACCTGATGGCTTATCAAGTCTTTTTTTCCCATATCATTTTGTGTTTATTAATGTATATACACAAAATAAAGATGTCTTCAGGTTTTATTTTTACTGCCATTAAATATAGGCAGTTAGTATATCAGTCTTTTTTCAATATTGCAATAACTGTATTATGCTGACAATAAATGCACGGAGCTGTTCATTTTCAACTTTGTTTCCATCATCTAAAATATTCTAATACTAGTATTTTCAAATTTAATTTTATAATAATAATAAAATTATCTTTCTACTTTTTAAAATTTATTTGTTATTGACATGGAAACCAGTTAAAATGATTGTTTTAAATTTATTTGGTTTAATTTAGCTGAGTAATTTTATGCATTATTTTTTAACTTACAATGTACAAGGAAAGTAATTTTAAAATTAAATAGTTGTTTTTCTCAATATTGTCGTATCACGAAAGAGTAAACTAATTATGATTTTCTTTTAGTAAAATGTTCCCTATTACTAATTTTAATGCATTTTATTGGTTTATTACATTATCGATTGTTACAATTTCATATAAATCTGGTTAGATTACTAGTATTGCTGATGATTATTTTAGTGAAGCTATAATTATTCAAACTATTATGATATATTAATGATGTATGATATATCATAAAATATTGATAACCATGAAACAACTTTAAAAAATCTTAATGGCTGCAATGGGTGTTTAATTAATTAAAGCATCCACCATCGAATAATTCAAAATCAAGCGTTCGAAAGATTCTTTAAAGTTAATGATTTTAATTGAAAAACTCTGACAGCGCCTGTTTTTTTAAATTATTTTTTACTATTGTTGGCAAAGTCTCTGCGTCGAAATTCAATTAAGTTAAATCGAGCTATCGTGGTTCTTGTGTTATTCTTTTTTGTTCTTTTTTTTTCCGTTTTTCTTTCAAACTTTTCGACAGAAATGCGATGGCTCCGGAACTTCTGAGCGAAAACACTGTGATTACTCTGTAAAATTAACAACCCGAACGTTCATTAATTTTACTTTTTTACTGCAACTTTCGTCCGAAAAGTTGTACTTGGAACTGTATAAATCAAAAATCTTTCACCAAAGGGGTGTTTTTAAAGCTACAATTTCGCGAAATTTCTCCCCAGTTTTGTAATGACGTTTTATGCTTTATCGCTTTCTAACATGTTTGGTTTAGTTTTGACGGGGGGGGGGGAAGGTGAATAAAATTGCAAAGCGGGATTCCATGCCAGGAACATAAGCTTCAATGAATATAAAATAATATCGCCTTCCAGATTTCAAACTGAACATTATTTTTTTATACTTTTAATGTTTTGCTTTTATATATATAAATATCATCATTTATTTTAGGAATTTAAGGAGCTTTACTTTTTTTTTTAAATTTTTTCTTAGTTTTCAATCGGTAGCATCCTCTTTATGTTCGACTTTGAAACATTCATAACAATTTATCTCTTTGACAAACAATGTTATGATTAATAAATTCAAACTTTTTAATCATAAGTCATTCCTTTCATAACTTTCAGTTGTATATTTGTTAAAACAAAGATTATATATATATATAATAATTTTTCTTGGAGTACAGCCCTTTCCTTTTTTTTCTATTATTTTCATTTCAGTATATTATCAAAAACGAAGACCATCTAAATATGTAACTCCAAGAGGGTATCTATAGCATTGCTAAGTATTTTGTTCTAAACAGTGCCTTTATCGTTCGTTCTATTATAATTGCTTAATTAATAAATAGTAGTCAATAAAATACCAAGAAATTCTTCAAGGGATCGACTGTTAAAAACATTAGATGCCACTTCGTCATATTTCCTATCAATTTATGAACATATTATGATAATGTGTATCTGCTTCGTTCATGAGCTCTGGTTTTATTCCATATATTATTTTCCAATGAAATGTGATAGACCCAAACATGGCTGTTGATGTTAAAAACTTAACACTTTCGTGTGCACCTGCCTAATGCTATATATCCTTTCCCAAAGAAAGGCGATAGTCACAAACAAAAGGTAATCGCTATTAAGTTCTTGAGCACTAGCTTTATGTCATATATCATTTCAAAAGACAATGCAAACATGTGCACTAATTTAGTCCAACACATCGTTTCCCAACGAAAAGTAATACCCCCAACCGGTAGTCGTTGATGTTAAGTACCGAGTACTACAAATAATTAGGATAAAACTTTAAATGGTGCCATTTGAATTTTTTTGCTTTTCAATAAATTAGCATTTGCTTAACAGTCATAGAAAGTAAAGTATGATTTTTTTCACCATGAAAGAAAATGAGCTTCGAATCCTGATAAAGCACTATTCTTTTGAAAGGCAAAATAAGTTTAAAGGAAAACTCTATAAGCACTATGGGGAATTTGTTCCATCAAATTATGTTGTCAAATTTTAGATAACGAAGTAAACAAGTAAGTAGTATGAATTTAACTGATAAATTATATCATCATATTCTCTCGACTCTGCTGCTGTGAATTATCATCTTTTCAGAGAACCATTATGCAGGACTTAAGACACGCTCCAAGAGGACAGAAATTGACAGAGGACAAATCCCGTAGAAACAAGCATGCCTGTAATTTTGTTAACATTTGGTGGGAATGCAAAACTGTAACCGAACCAGAAGAGAGTTGCCAAAATATCAACTACGGTAATCAAAATAGAAAGACTAAAACCATTATCCATATTTAGCATTATTTCATGCATTTCTTTGTAGATTTCTAAAATTCTTTGATAATATTGACGTGCAATAAAAAATTTTGATTCCCTTTCGAAGTGTAAGACAAATTGCTTCATGAAGCAACATACAAATCGGTAATATAAAGGCAGTGTTGCGAAGAAAAAATTCCCAACTAAGGTGGTGAAAATAAACGAACAGTTTAAAATGCCCACTGTTTTTTTAAGAGTACAGGAAATAAATCAGGATTCCGAACTTGTTCTGTTCATGAAATATCATCCCTGAATTGAAAAGCGTCACTTCGAAGACTGCAAACACGGAGATCACGAATAAACAATACACCCAAATGTAGATCTTCAACATTTTCTTTTTCTGGATGATATAATTACGCAGCATGTTCGATATTCTGTAGAGGTCTTCCGTCAGCATTCGAATGCTAGCACGGGATCGAAAGACACAGAAGTAGATCCACAGTTGGAGGAACAGAACAATCAGTACTGCCCACTCATCCCTGCAATTGGAAGCAAAAGAGAGCCACAGATTTTGGAACATCACATTACAGCACAAGAGACACGGAAACAGATATTTGGGGAAGTTTCCATTCCTTCCCAGTGAAAAAGCAGAAAAATTGGCAAAAATGATTGCTTAATCCAACTTTGTGAGTGATTCATTTCAGCTTTCTGCAAACTTATTAGCTACTTCGGCCTCAGTAAACTTGTTTGATCAATTTAAAGGGGAATTTTAAATCAGCTACTTCGTAAGGGTTAATTGACGGGCACGAAATTTGATGTACCATCAATTCGTGGAATAATTGTCAATCGAAGAATGTATTCCCTCGCTCAATCCTACTGAAGTTATGGAAGTTTCTGAAGTATAATTTCGATTCATTCGTGAGGATACTTTAGTAACCAATTTTAGAATCAAAACCGATGCTTTCAATGCACGAAATGAATAATTTCAATAAACAACAATGTCAAATTTGCCTCCTATCTGAGAACAGTAATAATAATCTTGACTGCTCCTCTCTTTTATTAAAAAGCACGATGACTTACCATGTCCTTTTTCCATATTTGTTTTCGTGTTTGTAAAGATCTATTTATAAACAACTATTTTATTTTTATTGATTTTAAATGTTGGTATTTAGCAGATAAGTATATTACTATATTTATTCTGACAACCATGGAACTTCATTATAAAATTAGTCTGAAGCATCTAAAATATTTTAATACAGGTATTTTTAATTTAATTTCATAATGACAATTACTTCATTTGTCTACTTTTCTTTAGTTTTATTTTGTAACAGAATAGAAACTAGCTAAAAAGATAGTTTTTATTTTAATTAGTTTAATTTGGTTGAGTAATTTTATAATTTTTTTTAACTTAACAATATAGGAGGATTATATTCATTTTAAAATTAAATTGTATTTCCTGCTCTATAATATCTTATTACTAATAGTAGAATAACAAGATGTATAGTAGAATCTTTTTCTTTCAGTAAAATCTCCCTATCAGAAATACTAATGTATTTCATTAGATTATTACATTATCCATTTTTAGTATTTTATATAAATCGGATCAGATTATATGTATGGTTGTTGATTCGTTTTTTGAAGCTGCCTCTATGCAAGCTTAAATGCTTTCTACGCATGCAGATATAAATGCAATAACGGCAGTAAAAAACAAACTGCAGATGCAAATTATGAGTTTTAAATCTTTTAAAAGAACTAGATACAGAGTTTTGTGTGCAGTTTGGAATATTAGATTAATAACAATATGCTTACTAAAATGGAGATCATTTTTATTTGATAAAGTGCACTTAATAAAATTAATTGAAAATTATTTCATGTAACAAACAGAAGGATTCTGGTCATTTTGTTTCTCCATTCAAATGATTTTTCAAAAATGTATTTGGCAAGTATTCTCTTTTTAAAAATACATATTAATCTTAAAAAAATATGTGTTTAATATTTACTTTTCTATTATCAAAGAAAGTTCTTTATCTATTTTCATTTGAGAAACAAACTTTTTATTTGATTTAATTTATTTTCAAGAAATAAATGTAACAGCTTTAAAGATTGAACTAAATGAAAAAAAAAATAATAAGAAATTAGTTATTGATTTTATACTAAAATGACGGAAAATAGATAATGTGTTGCTTTAAAAAATATTTAATTTCATATGGCTTTTCTCATTGGAAAATGAGAAATGTAAAAGTGTACTTGGTATATATTTAATTTAATTTTTAAAAATACATACGATTCTGAAAAAATGTATTTGTTGTATTATTTACATCTCTATTATGAAAGAAAGTACTTTATCCATTTTCATTTGAGGAACGAAATTTTTTAATGGCTTTAATTTTGTTTCAAGGAACAAATATAATTGTAATTTAAATGTATAATAATATAATTTAATCTATAATTTTAATAATATAATTTAATTTATAATTTTTAATTAATAATATAATTTAAAGCGTAAAAAAAATGAAAAAAGTTTTATTAAGGCATTCGATATTCTATTTATACTAAAATGGCTGAACATAGATAATGTTTAAAATCCTCAAAAATGTTTAAAATCGAATGATGACCTCTTCACATCAATAGAAAATGTTAGTGAAAAAAATTGTGTTGTTTTAAAAAATATTTAATATAAATGGCTTTTCTCATGGGAAAATGAAAGTTCTTTTAAAACTGTCAAAACTAAAACAAATCTTACTTTTGGGCAGAAATGGTAAGCATACAAAAGTGACACATTTTCCCATCCATTTCACCACTGAATCTTTAATAGAATTAATATGTAACATTTTTGTAATTTGTAAAATATATTTTATATGGAATTTTCTAATAGACATATTTGGTCAATATTAGCATGTGTAGAGAAGGGAATTTATTTATTTACTTAAGAATTTGAAATTCTTAAATTTACTTATATATTTTTGTTTTATTTTACATATAATTCCTCATATTTTGTTTTAGAATTAGAATATTTATTAACTATTTACTATATAAGAGCTGTAATCTGAGTTTTTATGTTATAATTTTGTATAAAAGTAATAATCTTGTCTAATAATAATAATAAAAATAATTTTGTCCAGTGTTTGATTAGAAATTTTCTACCATTTCTCACTAAAATATTTTGGATATCTGATTTTTTTTAACCCAACAATTTTGTGAAATTATAAATGCAAATATGGAAAAGAATTTTTGATACATGAATGTACCTGATTTACCTCAGAATTTCTGAAGTGTATGTGATAACTGGCTGAATTTGCTTTTATGATATTATTCATTTCATTTCCATGAACTAAAAGCTTCTTGAAGAAAGAATGTTTCTCATGTACTTTCCATTACTTATTGAGTTTCTATTAAACATAATAAATAATTGTACAAATTTATTCATCTCTTGTCAAAATGCTTTGAAATAATTTTAAAGGTGGTTTGATAATTTGTGTATCAGACAAGTATGCAAAGGTCGAAGAAGTGAAAAAGTTTGTAGATAGCTTTGTATATAAAGTATTTTTCATTCAAATATTGTTATTAAATAATATCGTTATATTTTTTAAGGTAAAGTGTGTATTGAAACTATTTTTGAGACATGTTTAATTAAAAAAAATAGATGCATTTTTTTTTTTTGAAATGAGAGTTTTCTATACAGTTACATAAATTATAATTATACATATTAAAATTATATTATTAATTTCATAAAAAGAGCTACAAATTTCATTGATTTTAAAAATAATTCCATTAATTTTGCAAAAATTGTATATAAACTGAAATTTATATTAATAAATATTCTATTACTTCTCGTCGTTGGAATGCTAAACACTTCCTAGAGTGCCAACCAGAATTTCGTAGGAAATTATGTCTATGCACTAATACACAACGATTTTTCAATTCAATATATTTTTAAACAATGGCAAAACAGTTTTGTACATAAATTTCCAGCAGACATATTTCTCAATGTATTACATGTATCTATATTAATATTACATTTTAAGACATTAATATTTTTAATTAAAAAAATAAATCAAAAAATTACTTTTGAATTATTTTGAAAATAAAGCTGAAAAAAAAACCAATGGATTTATAAATAAAACATTATATTATTTCTTTTTTTCTTATAAATATTTTATTCATTCCCAAAGAGTACATTATGAAACAATTTCCACTAAGTATATCTGGCGGAAAAATAATTCCATACATGTTCTTTATGTTTATATTAAGATAGAATTGATTAGTTATCGTTATTTGAATTCTGGACGCTTCCTAGAGTGCCCACCAGAATTCCATAAGAAATTAGAGAGCCTATAGCACTGATGAGTAAAGATTTGTCGATTCGGTAAATTTTCCACAATGTCAAAGCTGTTTTGTGCATGAATTTTCGGCGTACATGCAGTTTTATGATGCGGTACCGCTTTGGAAACCAAGCTGGCAAAGATAGAACAATTTCCCTCGCCGCCAAGGCTGCTTGGTTGGCAGCTGCAGCTGGCATTAAAGTGATCAGCAGCAACACGAAGTACTGCAAAAATCCCATTGAAACAAATATTTTTGCCTCATAGCTAACATTTGGTGGAAAAGCGAAACTGTAACCGTACCAGAAGAGGCTTGCCAAGATAATAAATACAGTAATAAAAATTGGAAGACTAAGAAAATTATCCATCATTATCATTGTTTCATTAATTTCTTTGTAGATTCCTAAAATTCTCTGATAATCTTGACGTGCAGTTAAAACTTCCGATTTCAATTTAAAGTGTACCAGAAACTGCTTCATGCAGTAACATACAAAGCAGTAATATCCAGGCAAAGCTGCAAAGCACCCATTCCCTACAAAAGTTATGAAAGTATATGAACAATTTAAAAGGGCCACTAAATGCGCTTTTAAGTGTGCAGGAACTAATTCGGAATTCCGTAGTTTGTGCTGTGCGTGTGCTATTAGACCAGTACTGAAAACCGTCACTTCAAAGAATACAGTCATGAACGCCACAAATAAACAATACATTGAAATGTAAATCTTCAATAATTTCTTTTTCTGGATGGTAAAAGCACGCAACATGTTCGATATTTTGAAAAGTTCTTCCGTCAGCAGGTGAATTCTAGTACGGGATCGAAACAAACATATGTAGATCCATAGTTGAAGGAACAGAACAATCAGTGCAGCCCATTCATCCTTGTGAGTCGAAAGGAAACATAGCCACAGAATTTGCATCACAGCGAGGTAACATAAAAGACACGGAATCAAATATTTGGGGATATTCCACATTACCTTGAAAAAAGGGCTTTTTGCAGAGAATTCAGGACATGGAAAAGTTCCCATTCCCTCCAAGTGAAAAAGAAGAAAAATCGGCAAAAATGCTGCCTTAATCCAATTTTGTGAATGACTCATTTTAGCTTTCTACAAATTTATTCACTTCTTCAACCTTAGTAAATTAGTGTTATCAATCTAAAGGGAAGTTTTACATCAGCTACACCGCGAGTGTTAATTTGCGGGCAATTAATTTTATGCGTCATCTAATCATGGAATAATTGTCAATAGAAGAATATTTTTACCTCTCTTACTTTTTCTGAAGTTATACCAGTTTCACAATTATAATTTCGATTCGTCAAATTTCGTCAAATTTCGATTCAATACTTTGTTAACCAATTTTAGAAACAAAAATAATGTTGGCAATGCAGGTGTTGAAAAATGTAAACACACAGTCATGTCGAATACGCGTCCGGTCTGATTACTATTGCTCCACTTGACTGCTCCTCTTTTATTAAAAAAAACATGATGGCTTACAATGTCCTTTTTCCATATATGTTTTCGTGTTCGGAAAGATCAATACACAAACAGATGATTTCTTCAAATTTAATTTTTACTGCTTTTAAATGTAGGCAATTAGCAGATAAGTGTTTTTAATATAGCTATAATTGTATTTATGCTGACAAAAAATACATGCAGTTGTTCATTTTAAACTTCGTTTTCAATATCAAGAATATTTTAATACAATTATTTCCTAATTTCATTTTGTAATGACAAATAATTCATTTGTCTACATTTTTCAGCTTTACTTGGTAACTAAATGAAAACAAATTAGAATGATACTCTTCAATTTATTTGGTTCAATTTGGCTGAGTAATTTTGTAAATTATTTTTTAACTTACAATGAAGAATGAAAGTGTTCATTATAAAACTAAATTTGTTCTCTACAGTAATTTAGTATCATGAACAGTAGACTAATTATATTATTCTTTCAGTAAAATGTCCTCGTTAGAAATAATAATGCATTTTATTAGCTTATTACGCTCAATTTTAATATTTCATATAAATCGAGTTACATGGCTGGTATGGTTGATGATTCTTTTTGTGAAGCTTCTATTGTTCACGCTGTTATGGTAACAATGTCTTCTAAACATGTGCATATAGTAATTGCAATACTGAAAGTTAAAAACCAAACTGCTGATGCATCCAAATTAAAAGTTTTAAACTTTTTAAAAGAACTTAACTGACATTGTTTTTGTGTTTCATTTCGCATAATAGAATAAACAGAAATATGTCACTAAAATGCTTAATGATAATTTAAAAGACTACTATATATTAAAAATTTCATTTCATATAGTACCCTTAATAAAATTTTTAAAATTATTGAGTGAAAAAAAAAAAAAAAAAAAAAAAGATGGAGCTATAAAACGGTCTTCTGCAGATGTTGTAGCTCTTGATTGACCTGGAACATATCTTCTGGACACAGAATCTTCGGTTTGATATTGATTCCAGAGACAGTGGACCACACTACCAGACACATTAAGACGCCTAGCAGGATCAGCCTGGGACAACCCCATTTTCATTCAACCGGCCGCCAGCCATCTTAACAAATCAGGCAAACGGCTTCTCTCAGACATTGCGAGTCCCCACTGCCTATTGTCAACGAAACTGGTAACAAAAGTCGTAAATCAACAAAAGTTACATGCGTAATTACGAAAGCCTAATATTTGCATATTTTTCTGCCACTCATATATGCCCGTTCTTTTCTATAAAAAAGAAAGTGGTAACTATCGTTTTCGCAAAAATTTGCATAAAGTTCGTTTTTATCGTTTATATAAACTATAAATTGTACTGTTATTTTTTTTTTTTTTTTTTTTTTTTTTTTTTTTTTTTTTGTGAGATTCGAAAAACATGCTGTTTCTTAACTTTTGGAGGCCAGTATACAATGACTTTTCAAATTGGAAAATTAAAGTTCTTTTAAAACAGTCAAAACGAAAATAATTTCAACTTTTGCGTAGAGATGGTAACCTTACAAAAGAGACACGTTTTTTTTTTACAAATAAATCTTAATAGAATTAATAAGTTATATTTTTGTAACTTGTAAAATATACGTTAGGGAAATATCTAAAAGGTCTATTAGAGATTAATTTGATCAATCATGGCAGATTTAGAGGGAGGGGGGTGGAGGATAAGATAATGTTTATCATATATATATATTGTTGATTCATTAAACGTATAATTGGTCATATTTTGTTTTATAATTAGAATATAAATTACCTATTTAGTATTTAGAATCTTTAATCTGAGAATATATTATGATTATGTATAAGAGATACAATATCTCATTAATTTAGTCTAGCATTTAATCAGAAATTTTCTATCACTTACGGTTTAATGTTGTAGATATCCAAAATTTTGCTCCAAAACTATTTTTTCAAGTCATAAATATAAATATTAAAAAATACTTTTCTAGAAATAATGTATTTGTAATTATGTTGAAATGCCGTATCATGATAATATTTACTTCCTGGTTATAGGACCACAAAGGAAATACATATTTGCAGCTATAAAGAATTTTCTAATATTTCCCGATACATATAGACAGAATTTCCTAAGTATGTGTGTTAATTGGTTGAATTTGCTTTTATGGTAGTATTCATTTTATTTTCTTGAATTAAAGCCTTTTGAACAATGAAATGTTTACAGAAATTGAGTTTCGATTATTCATTTGAGTAAAAAAAATAATGCAAATATATTCATCTCATGTCATAATGGTAGCAGTAACAGTATAATGGTGGTTTGATAATTTTTTTTACGTAACAGGCTTGCTTTTGTATCGCATGTTGAGAATTTGTTATTAACTATTACTAAAGAGCGTTTTAATGTAATGTGTGTTTTGAAGCTATTTTTGTGGCGTAAATATTTTTAATTAAAAAAATATATGTAAAAACGCAATTTGAAATGGTAGTTTATGAAGTAGTTACATAAATTATAACTAAATATAATAAATTGATACAAATCATTTTATTAATTTGCATACACCGCACTACGTGTTTTATTCGCATTAAAAGAATTCCATTCATTTTGCAAAAAATTATAGTAAAGTCAAATATTTATATAGTATTATATTTTTTTAGTCAGATATTTATTGTGAATTTTTTATTAAGAAATATTGGACTAGTTCTTGTTATTGGAACTTTGAACACTTCCTAGAGTGCCAAGTAGAATTCCATATGTAATTAAAGTGCCTATAGCACTAATGAGGAAAGATTTGTCGATTCGATAAATATTCCACAATGTTAAAGCAGTTTTAGGCATGAAACTCCTACATACAAGTAACTTTATGATGCTGTACATCTTGGGAAACCAACCTGGCAAAGACATAACAATTTCAGTCGCCGTCGCCGCAGCTTGATTGGAAGCTGCAGCTGGATGTAAGGTCATCATCAGCAACACAAAATACTGTATAAATCCCATAGAAAAAAATAGGCCTATCATTTTGTTATCATTTGGTACGAATGCAAAACTGTAACCGTACCAGAAGAGCGTTGCCAAGATATTCATTACAGAAACCAAAATTGGAAGACTAAGAAATTTATCCGTTATTATCATTGTTTCATTAATTTTTTTGTAGATTTCTAAAATTCTTTGATAATCATGACGTGCTATTAAAACTTTCGACTTCATTTCAAAACGTAAGAAAAATTGCTTCATACAGCAACATACAAAGTAGTAATATCCAGGCAGTAATGCGAAAAACCCATTCGCTAGTAAGAGGGTGAAAGGAAAAGAGACGTATAAAAAGTCCGCAAATTGTTCTCGTAAGTGTGCAGGTATTATTTCGGAATTCAGCAGTTCTTGCTGTTCGTAAGCTATCATTCCAGATCTGAAAAACGTCACTTCGAAGAATGCAGTTCCCAAAATCACGAATAAACAATTCATCCAAATGTAAATCTTCAACATCTTCTTTTTCTGCACAGTGTAAGCATGCAACATGTTAGATATTCTGTACAGGTCTTCAGTCAGAAGCAGAATTCTAGTACGGGATCGAAACACGCTGATGTAGATCCACAGTTGCAGGGACAGAACCATCAGTCCAGCCCACTCATCCTTGGCATTGGAAATAAAACACAAATACAGAATTTGGATCACCAAATTGAAACATATGAAACTTGGAAACAGAAATTTGGGGAAATTCCCCATCACCTTGAAGAAATTGCTTCTTGAAAAAAAGTCAGGACATGGTATAGTTTCCATTCCTTCTAATTGAAAAAGAAAGAAAATCGGCCAAAATGCTTCTTTTATCCAATTTTTTGAACTGTTCATTTTATCGTTCTTCTTTGACCTTAGTAAATTTGTGTGATCAATTTAAAAGGAAATTTTGGGTTACTTAACTCCGTAACTGCCAGCTTACGAGGACGTAATGTTATGAGGAACGATGGCTTACATACCTTTTAATAGTATTTGTTTTCGGGTTTGGAAAGATCTATAAAATATACAAATGATTTCTTCATTTTTTTTTATTTCTTTTAAATATAACGCGTGGTGAATGTTGCTTTGTGAGTGTAAGCCATGAGGGAAGCAATTTATCTGTCATCTAGCAAATAAATTGTTTTTCAATAATTCAATACCTATATTTATGCTAAAAATAAATATCTGGAGCTGTTCCATTTAAATAATGCCCTAGAACCTAAAACCAATTATTTATAATTTATTTTTAAATAATAATCAAATCATTTATAATTATTTACATTTTATTTAGTGTAATTCGTTTAGCACCACAATGTTGTATTCAAAGTATCTATTAAATTAATTGCAGTCTCACATTAATATATAGCTTACAAAACATGCAAAATATATTTGTAATGTTTATTTTATTCATAACTTTTTTAATGACATTACTAAGATAAGAATACGATTTGATTTGTTGTCACGACAGTTTGAAAAAAATAACGTATGATCGATTCGAGCCTTCCATTCAGTCCTTTCTGGTTGTATTTATCTCCTACACTCATTTTTTTGGTCTATAGATTTTAACTTTCCTTATAATCTGTAAAGGTGGAAGACTGTTATTAATGCTAATTGGAATTTGACAAAAGATTTCTTTGTTAGAAAGCACGCCAGACTATTTCAAGTTTCGAAATTATTTTTAATATAGCAAACAAAGTAAAGAAATATTTTGACGTAATAACTTGAAGATTTATAAATAGCAGTCTGTAATATATGACAGTTGTCAATATTAAACCTTCATTACTCTATGAATTACTCCAACTTCAGAAGAGGCAAGAACATATCATGTGAAATATGGAAAAATAATTAAAATTGTCAATTAATTCAATACCAAAAATTGAATCCTTTTTTTAACAAAAACATAATTCTGAAAGTAAAGTTAGCATATATTTTTTCTTACTTCAACAAAAAGTGCAGTGGAAAAAAACCATTTACTAGATTATATCACTTTTTAAATGGGTTCTGTAGCTAACTAACAAAAGCACGTTCTTTTTATTTAAACAAAAATGAACGGTCTTAAATCATCTTAGCATCGTCTTTAAAGAGTCGCGTTAAAGAATAACACGACAGGGCTTTACCCCGGAGCTTATAAAGCATTCATAAGCAATTATTAATCATCTTTCCAACATTACTACTAAATGAATGATGATCGTCTGTGCTTAATGATTATAGTGATTAATAGTAAATTTAATCAGCTAATTTAATCACTGTCGCTTGAAGAGTGCTCGGCAAAACTCAACTCAACTCCAACAGCTTCTGAATTATGAATAATAGCCGCCCGTGGATCAATCACGGAAGCCAACGAGTCATTTCTCCCACACAATTTTTCACGGAGATTACAAATTAATTTCTGAGACGTGTTTACTGCAGTCTTTTAAAGATGGTGTCTTACATATCAAACGAGGTTGAAGTCATTCGGATGTACGTGCGCTTCACGAAAAGGATTATGGGTGTTTTGAAAAGAATGGGGTTTTATCAATGTGTCGTTAATTATCTCGAATCTTCATGATTAGAAAGATTGAATATTTGAAGATAGTATTGAGTAATGTGACGTGAGGTATTTAATTTGAAATATGGATAAAGGAATTGTGATTTTAATTTTTTGTATCCGGAAATTTGTTAATGCTGAGGGAAGAAGACTATGGAAAAAACAATGCTTGCATTTAAGCAATGTTATTTTCTCGTTACTACATTCTCAATTTATTAAATTGTATTATATATATTGTACTACTAATGTATTCTAAATGTATTAAGTGTAAGTTTCTTAAATTTTTATCTCGATCAATCGAGCACACTTAGAATTCGTGAATTATACAAATACATACTATTTATTTTTAATTCAGTTCCACTTATTTTGATTGTTCATTGCTAACTCAGTTAAAACAAGCAAGGAATTTCGTTAATTTTTAAGAAACGGATGTGACGTAAATAGATAATAGCAGAGTTTAATTCCGAAAATCCAAGAAAGATTTTCATCCCTTCTGTAACAGACCATACTTCCCCCATACGTATAGCCAGAATTTCCTCACTATGTGTTACATGGATAAATCATGTCATAGAATTTAAGAATGAGATTAATGGTTATTTTATAATTTTTCCGCGTACGTTTGTGTTTTTAGCATATGTTTCTCATTCAGATTTTGTAACTAAATATTACCGTTGCGTTATTAAATGTAAAGCATGTTTTGAAATTACTTTTGTGACATTAATATTTTTAATTAAAAAAAAAACAGATTAAAAAACATTTTTAAAATGACAGTTTAATAAGAATTATAATTAAATACATTAAAATAATACTAATTATATTTTTAACTTACATAAACAACACTATATATTTTATTGACTTTAAAAATAAATCCATTGATTTCAAAAAAAACATTTATATAAAGAGAATTTTATGTTGATAAAGATTATATTAATTCTCGTTATTTGAACTCTGAACAATCCCTAGAGTGCCAAACAGAATTCCATATGAAATTAAAGTGCCTATAGCACTAATAAGCAAAGAATTGTCGATTCGATAAATTTTCCATAATGTCAAAGCAGTTTCGCGCATGAAACTCCGACGAATAAGAACTTTTATGCGGCTGTACCGCTGTGGAATCCAACCTGGCAAAGACAGAACAAATTCCCTCGCCATCGCCGAAGCTTGGTTGACATCTGCAGCTGGAGTTAAAGTGATCAGCAGCAAGATGAAGTACTGTACAAATCCTATGGAAACAAATATGCCTGTCATGCTGTTAACATTTGGTGGGAATGCGAAACTGTAACCGAACCAAAAGAGGTTTCCAAAATATCAACTACGGTAATCAAATTGAAAGACTAAAGCCGTTATCCATACATAGCATTGTTTCATTCATTTCTTTGTAGATTTCTAAAATTCTTTGATAATCTTGACGTGCAATTAAAATTTTCGATTTCCATACAAAGTGTAAAAAAAATTGCTTTATGCAACAACATACAAAACAGTAATATCCAGGCAATGTTGCGAAGAAACAATTCCCTGCTAAGGTGGTGAAAATAAACCAACCGTTTATAATGACCACGGCAGGTTCTTTAAAGTGTGCAGGAATTAATTTGGAATTACGCAGTAGGTGCTGTTCTTGAGCTATCATTCCAGAACTGACAAACGTCACTGCGAAGACGACAGTCATGGAGGTCACGAATAAACAATACACCCAAATGTAGATCTTCAACATTTTCTTTTTCTGCATGGTGTGAAAATGCAGCATGTTCGAAATTCTGTAAAGGTCTTCAGTCAGCAGTCGAATACTAGCACGGGATCGAAACACGCAGATACAGATCCACAGTTGGAGGAACTGAACAATCAGTACAGCCCAGTAATACTTGGAATTGGAAATGAAAGTGAGCCACATAATTTGGATCACCACATTGCCACACAAGAGACACGGAAAGAGATATTTGGGGAAATTCCACAACACCTTCAAAATATAGCTTCCGATAAAAAATTCAGGACATGGCAGATTTTCCATTCCTTCAAAATGGAAAAGAAGAAAAATGGGTAGAAATGCCGCTTTAATCCAGTTTGGTGAGTGTTTCATTTTAGCTTTCTACAAATATATTCCGTTCTTCGACCTTAGCAAACTTGTTTGATTAATTTAAAGGGAGATTTTACTTTAGCTACACCATAACCGTTAATTTACGAGAGCGATATATTACTCGCAAACTTATACTGGATTAATTTTTCTCAATATAGAAAATTCTGTTCTCTCTCTCACTTTTACTGAAGTTATGGCAGTTTTAGAAGTATAATTTCGATTCATTCATAACAGTACTTTGTTAATCTTTTCTAGAAACAAAAATACTAGTATTGAAACATTTCAAATTCGCCAAGTTGTCATACTGATCAATTCCCATTTTACCTAGTAAGTGCTTGAAATATTTTAATACAAGTATTTTCTAATATAATTTTTTAATGTAATTTATTCAATAGTCTACTTTTTTAGATTTACTTGGTAATGGAATGGAAGCTAGTTAAAGTGATAGTTTTCAGTTCATTTGGTTTAATTTGGCTGAGTAATGTTATAAATTATTTTTAACTTAACATTATAGGATGACTATATTCATTTTAAAAGTATATAGTTTTTCCTCTTCTATAATATTTTATCATGAACAGTAGACTAATTATCTTTTTCTTTCAGTAAAATGTTTCATTAGTTTATTACATTTTTCATTTTTATTATTTCATAAAAATTAGATGGTTGATGATGGGTTGATGATTCTTTTTTGAAATTACATCTATTCAAGCTATTGTACGAACTTAAATGCTTTCTAAACATGCGAAATCAATGCAATAATTCCAGTACTAACAAAACTGCTGACGCTTTCACATTATGTGCTTTAAAGCTTTTAAAAGAACTTAGTTACATGGTTTTTGTGTTTAATTTTGGGTATTAGAATGAGGAGAAATATTTTTACTAAAATGATCATTTAAAATGATACTAAAAAAATCCATTTCAGCATGAAAAATTAAGAATTTTGGTTGTTTTAAAGTGAACTTACTAAAATTTATAACTAATAATTTAATGAAACAAAAAAAAGAAGGCTGGACATTTTATTTCTCCATTCAACAGGTGTTTTCAAAAGTTTATTTGGAAAGTATTGGATTTTTTTTAAAAAATTGCATATGAATCTGAAAAATGTATCTATTGTAACATTTATATCTCGGTTATTAAAGAAAGTACTTCATCTACTTTTATTTGAGAACAAAAGGTTTTATTTGCTTTAATTATTTTTAATGAAACAAACATAACTGTTTTAAAAATTTAACTAACTGCACAAAAGTTTTAATAAGACATTAGATAATGATTTTATACTGAAATTGTTGAACATAGATACTGTTATAGATCCTTATAAATGTTTGAAATCGAATTATGCTCTCTACAAATCAATAAAAAATATTAGATAAAATAATGTGATGTTTTTAAGAATATTTAATAATGTATCACTTTTCTCATTGGAAAATTAAGGTTCTTTTAAAACTGTCAAAACGAAAATAATTTGAACTTTTGGGTAGAGATGTTAAGGTTACAAAGTAGATGCATTATACCATACAATTTTCAACTGAATCTTTAATAGAATTAATAAGTTACAATTTTGTAAATTGTAAAATATATTTGATAGGGAAGTAGCTAAATTATCTATTAGAGACTGATTTGGTCTATATTGACAGATCTAGAATGATTATTAGATTTGCTAGTTGCTTTAAAACTTCACAATCCAAAATATATGTATATGCATTTTGATTCATTAAGCAAATACTATAACATAATTTTTTTTTTTAGAATTGGAATGTCAATTAACTATTTAATATTTAGAAACTTTAAACTGAGTATTATATTATGATTATGTATATAAGAAATAATATCTCATTATTTTTGTCCAGTATTTCTTTGGAAGTTTTTACCATTTATATCTATATCTATATATATCTTTATAGCTATAATGTTTTGGATATCCCAAACGTTTTTTATCAAAGCAATTTTTTCCCAGTCATAAATGTAAATCTAAAAAAGGATTTTTGTAGTCATAATGTAATGTGTATCTGTATTTTTGTAGTAATGTGTATCTGTATTTTTGTAGTAATGTGTATCTGTATTTATGCTCAAATGCCGTATATCATTAATAATATTTATTTCCTTGTTGTAAGACCACAAAGGAAGATACGGAACGTCTTATTTGCAGTTATTAGAAACTTTACAATATTTCCGCCATACGTATAGCCTGAATTTCCTCGGCGCGTGTATTGATGAGCATGGATTAGCTTTTAAGGAATCATTTACTTAATTCCTATGAGTTAAAAACATCTTGAATGAATATTCTTACTAAATGATCTGGTCCATTTTCTATCACAAAAAAATTGAGTTCCTATTATTCAATACAAAAGAAAAGTCAATTGCACTTCTGAGTGATATAGAATAACGTTAATGGAGCTTTGATAATTTGTTTAGAAACATATTCATTTCCGTAGTGTTTTTCATATTATTGAATATATTAAAATTATATTTTTGGCATTAATAATTTTAATTAAAAAGAATAAATGTAAAAGTCCTTTATGAAATATTTTAAAAATAAATCTCCACTAAATTTTCCATTAATTATTTCCGACATTAAAAATATTTCCATACATTTGCTTAAAATTTTAAAAAATTTATTTTAAAATTTATATTAATAAACCTTTGATTAGCTCTCGTTATTTATATTTTGGACACTTCCTAGTGTACCAAACAGAATTCCATACGAAATAAGAGATCCTATAGCACTGATGAGCAAATAGTTGTCGATTCGATAAATTTTCCACAACGTCAAAGCAGTTTTGTGCATGAATTTCCGCCGCACATGAACCTCTATGATGCTGTACTGCTCTGGAATCCAACCTGGCAGGGACAGAACAACTTCCCTCGTGATCGCCGCAGCTTGGTTGGCAGCTGCAGCTGGTGTTAAAGTGATCAGCAGCAGCAAAAAATACTGTAAAAACCCCACAACAAAAAATATACCTGTCACGCTGTCAGCATTTCGTGGGAATGCGAAACTGTAACCGTACCAGAAAAGGTTTGCCAAGATGCTAACTACAGAAATAAAAATGGGAAGGCAAATAAAATTATCCGTCATTATCATTGTTTCATTAATTTCTTTGTAGATTTCTAAAATTCTTTGATAATCCTGACGTGCAATTAAAACTTTCGATTTCTGCACAAAGTGTAAGAAAAATTGCTTCAGGCAGCAACATACAAAACAGTAATATCCAGGCAATGCTGCGAAGAAACAATTCCCTGCTAAGTTGGTGAAAATATACCAACAATTTATAATGACCACGGTGGGCTCTTTAAAGTGCGCAGGAATTAATTCGGAACTCCGCAGTTTGTGCTGTTCGTGAGTTATCATCCCAGAATTGAAAAGAGTCACTTCAAGGAATATAGCCAAGAACGTCACGAATAAGCAATACACCCAAATGCAAACTTTGAATATTTTCTTTGTCTTGAGTAGTAAACACACATCATGTTCGAGATTCTGTGAAGTTCTTCTGTCAGCTGTCGAATTTTAGTACGTGATCGAAACATGCTGATGTAGATCCATAGTTGGAGGAACACAACAATCAGTGTAGCCCATTCATCCTTGTAACTGGAAACGAAGCATAGCCACAGAATTTGGACCACAGCGATGTAAGATAAGAGACATGGAAACAGATATTTGGCGGAATTACAAATCACCTTGAGTAAAGGTGTTCTTGAAAAAAAATCAGGACATGGCAAAGTTTCCATTCCTTGCAAATAAAAAAAGAATAAAAATTGGCAGAAAAGCTTCTTTTATCCAATTTTGTGAAGGGTTCATTTTAAGTTTCTACCAATTTATTCTCTTCTTCGACCTTAGAAAAGTTGTGTGATCTATTTAAAGGGAAATTTTACATCAGCTACTCCTTAATTGTTAATTTACGAGATCGAAATATTACGTGCAATCTAATCCTGATTAATCTAAACCTAATAATTTCGATTCATTCATGACAATATTTTGTTGACCAATTTTAGAAACTGATGTTTGCAATGCATATATTGAAAAACTTCAACGAACAACAGTGTCAGTTTCGAATCCTATCTGGACACAATAATGCTCTTCTAGACTGCTCCTCTCTTTTATTAAAAAACACGATGGCCTACTATGTCCTTTTTCATATGTTTTTCGTGTTTTTAAAGATCTATTCACAAACCAACGATTCCTGCAGATGTTTTTTTTAAATTTTTTTTTTAAATGTTGGCCATTAGCAGATAACAGTTTTTTTTAATATAGCCATAACTGTATTTATGCTGACAAAAAATAGATAGATCTGTTAATTTTAAACTTTGTTTGTTGCTTTCAAAATATTTTATACAATTCTTTTCTAATTTCATTTTATAATGATAATTAATTCATTTGTCTACTTTATTAGCTTTACTTGGTAGTTTAATGGAAACTGGTCAGAATGGTAGTTTTTAATTTATTTTGTTTAATTCGGCTGAGTAATTTTATAAATTATTTTTTAACTTACAATGAAAAATGAAATGGTTCATTTTAAAATTAAATTTTTTCTTCTCACTAATTTCGCAACAATAAGAGTAGAATAATTGTATTATTATTTCAGTTTTCCATTTATTTGGTGCAATAAGGTTGAGTAATTTTATAAATTATTTTTTAACTTACAATGTAGGATATAAGTATTCATTTTAAAACTAAATGTTTTTTTACTCATCATGAGCTGTAGACTAATTATAATCTTCTTTCCGTACAATGTATTCATTAGGAAATTTAATGCATTTTATTAGCTTATTACATTATCCATTGTTACTGTTTCATGTAAATCTGGTTAGATTACTGGTATGGTTGATGATTCCTTTTGTAGAACTACAATTATTCAAGCTATTATGATAACATAAATGTTTTTCAAACAAGTAGATATAAATGTTGAAAATAAAAAAAAAACCAAATTGTTAATGCATCCAAATTGAGCCTTTTAAAAGAACTTAGTTACACTGTTTTGTGTTTAATTTCGTATAATAGGACGAACCGAAATGCATTACTCAAATGAGTAATGATAATTTTAAATGCTATATTAAAAACCAATTCAGCCAGAAAAATGAAGATACTTTGTATTTCATAAAGGGATTTTAATAAAATTTATTAGAAATGATTAGATAAAGCAAACAAAATAAGTCTGGACACTTTATTTCTCCATACCAAATGATTCTACAAAAGTTAATTTGGCAATTATTCAGTTTTTACAAAAGTACATATGAAACTCAAAAAAATATCTATTGTAACATTTACACCTCTATTTTCAAAAAAATTTTTTTATATATTTCATTTCAAAAACAAAATGCTTTATTTGCTTCAATTGTGTTTCATGAAAGAAACAGAGCTGCTCTAAAGTGTGAACTAAATGAAAA